>JAOWAN010000047.1:5851626-5862470 GCA_028566635.1 Lobelia cardinalis | reverse complement strand
GGTGGGAATTTTTGATGGGAAAAGTTGTGTTGATTTGCTTTTTTGAATAGAGAGAGAAATTTGAATTTGTGTGAGTTGGTAGATTACGTGGAAAGGAGGTGTGAAGGGAGCCGTATCCTTAGCTCCGATTTTTTGGTGAGCCGACAGCCCCTCCCCATCATTCCACTTCACGCCCCCCAATACTGACAACCCCTCTCTCTTTGTGCCAAACATAATGCCTTGCGTAACTGTTCATTTGGGGTGGTTTGGGATGGGACCTACTGAGCAAATTTATATAAAAGATTTTAAAATCCTATATCGATCGATTTCTTTCAAAATATATTCCGGGTTTGAGAGCATTTCTCGTATACGTCCCTTAATTTGTATTCAGACAATTTTAATCAGATACCGTAAAATTAAAATTAATTTAATTTTAGAATTAATAATATAGTGCAATTATCAATATTTCTTATACGCTACTCTAAAACTACTATGCATTGATAATACTAAACATAAGGGCACAAGTAAAATCGTCGAAATAATTGCATTGGTATTCTGAAAATTGGGGGCACATAATAAATTTATTTAGTTTTGTCAATTAATTATACACACAAAAATAACAAATATTAACAAATGTTACAAAATTTTATAATTGATCTATAAATTAATTATAGTTATTTTTAATTAGTAGTTGTTGTGAAAATAAATTCAAAAGTATTTGATGAAGGTTTGAATAATTATATTTAAATTGAAGGCTTAAATTAAAAAAAAATTACAGATGTATTTAATGGAGTAAGAGTTCTCCAATTTTTCGTAGTGCGTTAAAATATTGTACGGTACTAGTTCATATTGCATATTTTCCAGTACACCAAAGAAACTGGGTTTGGCGATCCTGGTTCCCGAGGCACGAACGGGCTCGTTAAGGCAGTTTGACCCTCCAAATCAAACGCTCCACGTTACTTGCCACTTTAATCAGAAAGCCAATAGCAGCCGTCCGATCTCAATTTTAAGGGTTTTAGTCCCCAGCCCTTCTCTTCCCACACACACAAAATCACAGACTCTCTCTCTGTCTCCCTCTCGCGGAAAACCGCTATCCACCTCCGAAAGCGGTTTTCCGACTTAAACCATTGGGCCGCTATTCTCCTTTCCGTCAGATCGGAATTTCTGTTTCTCCAAGGTTAGTTTTCGTTTAAGAAAATTCTGCCCATTTTGTGCAGTTTTCAAGTTCAAGTTTGAATCTTTTTGAATGCATTTGTCTGGTTTATATTTGTTTTGTCCTCAAAGTTGAATCTTTTGTTTGAATTAGTGTTTTTCTTTAAATAAATAGAAATAACTGTAGTCGGAAAAATTCCCGTCAATTTTTAACGTCTCCCAAATTCTTGGAGGTAATCTTATCACGATTTTTAAATAATCTTTTTCTTGCAGGTTAAGTTTTTCTTCGGTCACAATCTTTCTTTTTTATGGTTTGAGGTGAAAATTTCCAGTATTGAAAATATTATTTATTTATTAAATTTTTGTTTTTGTTTCTGTTTGTTGGTAGGTTTTCTTTGTGGCTGTAAGGGAAAGTGACTTTTGAGATAGTTTTATTCGTAATTAAAAGTTATTTTTAACGTTGCTTAAAAGTTTATATTAACTCTATTTTCTGGTTTTTCCCAGGTTTGTATTTTATTTCCAAAAAGAAAAATATCTATTTTTTTAGTTCTGAGTTTTTTTCTATATTGTACACAAGGAATCTTGCTCTTTTCTTATCCACGGAAAGTGAGAATTGATTCCACTTTTGTTAAATTGAACTGGGTTCCTGACCTGGTCCCATCTTTATCATAACTGTATTTTGTTATTTTAATATACTTTTATTGTTTTTAGGGTCTAGATAGATGAAGTAATTAATATTTAGAAGCTTTCTTTATGATCAAGTTAACAGGCTTTTGGGCTTTCTTGAAAATTGAAATAATTCAACAGACATGTTCAAATATATGCACACACTTGACTTTGTAGTCTATTTGTGTTTTATATTAATTCATTGTAGTTGAGCAGTCAACTATTTGAAGATTAACGATGGCTGGAGACAAGACTATTGTCCAATGTATCCTTTTTTTCTCTGTTGATTTTCTATTTAGCAGCAGTATTTATATTGTATCATATGGTAAACATATGTATCATTTCGAGAATGAGTGCTGGAAGAAGTTTTCCTGACAGGTGGCAAGTAAGGGGGATTAAAACTCTCACCAACTTGCTCTCGTGGGAGTTGAATCTAATTTTGGTTGAATAGTTTCTTTGTTCTAGTTTTCTAGCAAGATGAACTATATACATGCATATGGGATCCACATCAATCATGTGATCACTGTAGCAATTTCCCGGGTTTGAAATTTAACCAATATTAGTGGAAATTTGTTTGTGTGATGTGAGTAGATATGTTATGATACTACTTAACTGTGTTATACAGCTGAGCCAGCTGCCACTGGAATCAAATCAGATGCATGTGCTAAATTGTCAGATCTAGCCTTGGTATGCCTCTTACACCGTTCATCTTATTATTTGTTTCAGGTTACATCTCTTTCTTTTTGTGACAATTGGCTTGCTTATACATTGATTTCTATTCTATTACGTTGATGTTTAAGCATATACGAAAGGACCAAAACGATTAATTACAGGTTACAAACTGTAGATATTTTTTCTATGGTCTTGAGATTTGATTGATTTTGGTGCTTGCTAAAGCTGCAGTCTTTATCTTGTAGAATTAATAACCTAGTATCAATATTAGTTTGCCAGACTACTTTTCTTCATTTGACCTGAGATTTGAGTGCAGCTTCTTAGTGATTCTAATGTCATGATGAGCCATTGGGTATAGAATTTTGTAAAATACGGTTAAATAGGTCTATGCAGCACACCCTTTTGGAGCTATTAAGTTGTTAAATTTTAACTGTTTCCCACTCACTTTAGATATGAGTCTGAGGTCATGAAATATCTTGGAAAACTAATTTCAGGCAGTTTGGCGAGAATGGATATAACAAGAAGTTTAGGTTGCTGTTAATTCTCATATCCATGCTCTTAGTGATTACTTGTACGTTATTATGTGGCACACATGTTTTTTGTTTAAAAAAATTTAATTTTGATTTTGGAAATTTGTAATGAATGAATAATATAAAATAATAAGTTAAAAGGTGGAAGTTAATTGTTTTGGGTTGGTTAGCCATTAATGTAAGTGATTGTGATAGTAAAGTTGGGGTAATATGCGCAATCCAAAAAAGGCTTCATCTTGGGAACACATTATTGGTATTTTATACTGTAAGTATAAGTAAATGGTAACTTCAGAAGGCGGCATAATTGGTATTTTACAAGAATTCCTCGCGCCCCCTTTAGAATCTAGAGGGCCTTTATAATTATCTAGGATGTACTGTGTTGGAAACTTAAGATACCGTTACTAAGATGGTGATGATATCTCTATCTGAATAATTTTTTTTTCAAAGATTATCACGTTGCTTGCTGCAATTTTAGTATAAATGTTTCAAACGTAGTCCTTTTTGTAATTTAGGTTTTGTTTCTTTCAAAATTTCTCCTTTCAGGCTCCTAAGAAAGATGTAACCCAAGCAAATGCTACTGTACTCAATTCTGGGGATGCTATTTCTACCGTCAAAGGGGAGACCAACCAAAAATCTGCAGAGCAAGGTGTTTACTATCCACCTACTAGCTGTTACGATTATCACTACCCAGGTTAGACGTATGATTTGGGTTTTTTTTACTTTGTCTTAATTCCTGCTGCCAGGATAATACAAATATGTGCTTTGCCTCTTAAATCATGAAAATAAGATAATTGAGTTAATTTATGCTGCAAGGTTCAGCTTCCTTTGTACAATGTTTTTACATTGTATGTTTTTCTTAAACCTGGGTGGAGACCCATCAATTGAACCCAAGCAGTTCCAGATAAGTCTATGGGGTGGATGGAGTCTGCTTCTATCGTATGTATAGTGCATTTGTTTGTTTGCTTAGCATTAAATGTGTATTTTCTTTTCCACAGGTTATGGAGGAACCTTTAATCAATTGGATGGACAAAATTACCCTAATGCAACTGTGGGCTCTTATGCAGTACGTTTCCCTTTCTGTGCAGAATTCTTCTCATTGACTTGGAGCAGCACATTTACTCTCTGTCTCTTCCCCTCTCCCTCTTTCTCTTTGTCATTTTAAACCATTCAGCATTTCTGTATTTAATGTAACATATTTGATTGAAGTTCCTCTTTAATGGTGTTGATTTCTCCAGGGTGTACAGTCAGATAATGGCTCACAACTCTACTATCTACCTGGATATAATCCTTATGCTACTGGGACTTTTATGGGTGTTGACGGGCAACAATCCTATTTCCCTACATCAGGATTTGGTTCGGAACCCATGTCATGTTACTCATGGGACTCGACCTATGTTGGAGATGTCAATCATGGGACAAATGCATCTTGGAGCACAAAGTCGTCTATGGGCTCTAATGTCTCGGGAAAGTCTAATGGCTTTAGCTCGATAAAACCTACAAACACTTATAGTGGAAAACCTTCAAATTCCCCTTTAGATATGAAGTCGCGACAGTCTACTGCCTCATCTAATTTTTCCAAGTCTACTCTTCAAAATCAACATCTCAGAACCCTAAACAAGGTAATATATCTTCTGCTAAGGTTCTCAACCACAGTGCTATGATTTTATATTAGCAGGCCCCTCAATTGTCTAGTTTTTGTGTGGTTGTGAACCTTTTGGCTGATCCCCTCCCTTCTTTTACTTTTTAAAAAAAAAAAAATTCCAATCCATGTTCCGCTCCTGTTTTAATGATCGAATCACATTATCCTGTTGTTCATCCATACCAAAAAAAGAGTTCCATTGTACATTCACGCTTTTAATGATGTAGCTTAACATATTTATCAAAAAGAAATGATGTAGCTTAACATGTTTGTGGTTGTACCATTTCTAAAATGCACTAAAAGAAGAAGGTGAGTGTGCTTTTTGAGAGAAGAGCGCGAGGCTTTCGTAATGCCTTGTGCAGGAGAGTTCTTAGAATTCCAGTACGGAGACATGTGATAGTTTAAGTAGGTATGTGAGGATTATTGTCGGATGCCATACTGTTTTCCCGTCACTATTTATTGATCGCTCTAATTAGCACGATTGGTGTAAGATATCTTCTTTGGCCAGTGACTCTGCAGCTACACCAGCGCCCAACGGTCCGGAGGGGGATGGAGTTGTATGTGATGGTGGCGAAGTAGGTGGCGGGGGAAGGGGAGATGAAGGTGAGGGGGAATGTGGAGTTTGGGGAGGACCAGGATTAGTTTGGTTTGTTGGCATAAAGGGTTGTACCCGGGAAGATTGTTTGTGCTTTAACCGGTGGTTAACAGAGAGAGAGGAGGAGGAGAAGCGGGGGTTGCATGGGTGTGGTCCTGTGTTGTCTATGGGTTCTAATAACAGAAAACAAATGGTGGATGTATGGATTAATCTTGTAGAAATTTTCTTTTTTAGTACTAATGCTTGGAACACGGGAAGTCTGGGGTTCCACAGTGCTACACTTGCGTCCAGGAATCTTTTGGTAGATCCTGAGTCCAGGAGTCATGTGGAAGAGAGCCAGGGGGGGGAGGATTGGGCTACACATTAGAGTTGTGAAGGAGTGTTTTAGACCCTCTAGACTGAGTGGGTTAGGATTAAAATTTGGTAGTCTGTTTTCCTCCCTAACAAATAATGGTGGTGCTGAGGGTATGGTGAGAAGTTCAGGAAATATTACTCTGAATTTATAGAAAGAAAGGCCCAAAGGCTCAGAGAGGGAGAGAGAAAGGGGTGAGTGGGTAGGCCTGCTTACGATGCGATGTGGCAGATTCGTGTTTCTCAACTAGGACAATTGGGTATTATGCAAATGTTATGAGGGCAAAATTGGCACAAAACCAAATACCGAACTTTGTCAATTTCAGACAAACAAAAACAAAATTTTCACTATACCTTCCTACCAAATGCACCCTTACAATTTTTTTGGAGACAGGGGGAGTATTGTTTGTGGATTGTCCTTAGACCTGTCAGATTCACCTATTTATACTTGGGTGGAAGCTGTTTTTCATGCTACTAGGAGCTAGTGCAGGTCAACCTTTTCCCCATTTCGACGGGCATTATGAAGCAATAGGCGTCATCATTGATTATGCGCACTGTTACTGTATTTGTTATTTGTAAATTTCCCCCATTGTGCTGGACTTGTATTTGCTGGTCACATTTCTGCCTGGCCAGCCACAAGTAGATGGATAGCACAGAAGTTAGAACTATCTTTCAAAATCTGACTTGGATTGTTTTATGCTAGCGGGTGGAATTTTTAGCCGGTATTGGCAGGTCATGTGGATTTGGACCCGTGTTACAGCAAGACGTCATTTTGTAACCATGTTTGACCGTTTGAGGAAAGCAGCAGTAGCCTTGCTACAAATGCCGTTTGTAATCGATTGGTAGAAACTGAGATGCAAACATGAGATGATAGCCAGAGTTTGGTGTAGATATTGTAGACCATCTTGCTTTAGATGTACAATATACCTAAATGCTGCTGAGATCATTTTCCATTCTTCTGGTTTTTCTTTTTCTTTTTCTTTTTCTGTTTTTTTTCGGGAATGGAATCTAGTATGGAATATGGTATGAAAAGAACAACTTGAGTATTCTTGAATGTTGTTTACATGTTGTATAATGCAGTTTGGTTCTGGATATCAGTCAGCAGGCATTGTAAAGGGATTTCAATCTGTTGGGAGTTACTCACCATATACCAACCAAAATCAAGGCCTCTTTGCGCATAGTGGAGCACTGAACTACGGTCCAAGCAATAGAGTATGGAATGACTACGATAGATTTAAGCTGAGGGAAAGATCCTACAGAAGTGGAGAATCTGAAACTTCAAGCGAGCTAGCTCGTGGTCCTAGGGGTCACGACAATATTAAGCCTAAAAGTCTACCTGTTGAGGATGAAAAGCAAGGGGTTTCTTTTCAAAAGGATCAGTATAATCGGGAAGAATTTCCAACGGAGTACGAAAACGCAAAGTTCTTTGTTATCAAGTCATACAGTGAAGATGATGTTCACAAGTGTGTTAAATATGATGTTTGGTCGAGTACTCCTAATGGCAACAAGAAGTTAGATTCTGCATTCCAAGGGGTGGAGGGAAGAGCAAGTGGAGCTGGGGGAACATGTCCTATATTCCTCTTTTTTTCAGTAAGTTTGGATCTTACTCACTACCTTTTTATCTGTACTGACACTATTACTTTTTCTATGAAACCTTGTTACCTTTCTCCTTCATATGTACAATTGATTGATCGTTTTGTTACCTGCTTGAAATTTAGGTAAATGCCAGTGGACAGTTTGTAGGTGTGGCTGAGATGATTGGGCGTGTGGATTTTGACAAAAACATGGACTTTTGGCAACTCGACAAGTGGAACGGATTCTTCCCAGTAAAGTGGCACATTATTAAGGACATCCCTAACACACAGTTGCGGCATATTATCCTTGAAAACAATGACAACAGGGATGTAACATACACCAGGGATACGCAGGAGGTATTTAGTTTGCTACATTTTTTGTAATATCGTGCAGTTGAATTTGGGATATTGATGTTTGTTCTTATTTGGTTTTTTCTGTCTCTAAACCCCTTGCCTTTAACAGGTGGTGAACTCCATTAATGTACTGAACACATATGGATTCTCATGTTATTTGTCTGTTTGGTTTAGGTTGGTCTTAAGCAAGGTTTAGAGATGCTAAACATTTTCAAGAATTATTCATCGAAGACATCTTTGCTAGATGACTTCAACTTTTATGAGAATCGAGAAAAGTTGCTTAAAGCGAAAAGGAGCAGTAAGGGAGCATTTCAAGCAGAGATGTACAGTAAAAATGATTTGACGGTGAGGCTCTTGCGTTCTCTCTCTCTCTTTCTAATCATTATTTACACATGCACTCAATTGTGGTAGCCAAGGCAAGCAGAAGAATGCAATAGATGACAATTCTGAAGATGCAGCATTTTTGCTGTATCTCTTCTGCTCCACCCATTACTTTTCATTCTTTTTAATAAATATTGTCATCTTTAATATGACTGCTGGTTGAAGCTGCTAATTACATGTGTTTCCTGTTTAAAGCAGAAAAACAAAAATGTCGGGGAAAGAATTACAGTTAACGGTTCTTCTGATGCTGCTTCAACTCTCATCGATCGCACCAGAAATCTCTCTCTTAATTCTAAAACATTGAAAACAGGTGGCGATAAGTAGGTGCCTTCCGTGTCTGCTTCAGACTAATTTTAGGAACAAGGATTCGGTTTTCTTGACATTTGGGTTTTTGGTGGGGGTGCTTTCTTTTTGGTTCAGAGGCGGGCTAGGTTTAAGATCCGTTTATTTGTTGCCTCTTCTTTTTCTTCTTTAGTAGTGTTGGCTACGAAAATCAAGATCTCATCTTTCATTATTGTACTCGAGACTTTGATTATACGATCATGAGCCAGTTGATGGTTTATTTCATTGTTGGAAAGTAGTGTTTTTCTTTGTTGTTACTGGCCGTGAAAATGCACGTGTTGTGGAAAGTGTTTGGAATACCTAGTATGTAATTCCTGGTTTAGTAGAAGTGTAGAACCTATAATGTATGTAGATGGTACTCAGTTAAGGGGTTAGTGTATCTGACTTGAGTAATTGTACACTAAACGATCTTTTGCTCAAACTCGAGGCAAGTATACTGAACGAGTTGAGGCAACCATTTTGCTCAACTCTGTATTACGAAGCAAGGATTTTTCTTCTCAAAATATTTGCGACACTTATTGTGAGTGTCGAAATATTTGTGACACTAATTTTGCTACAAAGTATTAATAGTGCACTTAAAAGGTACCAGTCAAATCCTAATATTGAGTACCGAAAAAGTGCATTTGAGTTCAGATTAATTTTATTTTTACGCAATTTTCTCAATTTAAATATGAAAAACAATCAAACACTTTTAGATAAAATTTTCCTTTTTAATTTATTTCAGACATTTGTTTGGATGGATAAGTTTTTTATTTGGTATAATGAATTTCGTATTGATCAAGGTAGAAGTAATTTCATTAAAATTTCGATCAGCTTTTTCGGAGAATAGATTTATTATTTTAAATTTATAAAAAATGCTATTAATAATTTACTTAATATTCTTTTAAAAAATTGAAATTTTTGGAATTTTGAATATACAAAAAAATCGTTAAAGTGTAAGTGATTTGATAATGTAATAAATTGGTTCTTAAAAAAGAAATTTAGGGAGAGCAAGGGTAAAAATAGGGGTGACAACGATTTGATGTTGATCCAAAATTTGAGTTTTTTTTTTTGGTTCGAATTCGAAAGTTCTATTTGAACTTGAAAAAATGCACTAATTTTGGGTCGAATTCGACTCGATAAGAAATTTTCGATTTTAATATCAAGTTCGAGTTCGAACATTTTGAATTTGAATTCGAACGGTTCGATAACTGTAATCAAATAAATTATAATAATAATATATTAAAAATATAAATATATTAAAAATATAAATATATTTAAAGATATAAATATAATAAAATAAAAAATATATTAATTTAGTTTGAACCGGTTCAACTCGAGTCAACTAGTGATCAGTACAAAGTTGCGGAAAAACCCTAAAACCCTTGCCTGTGGAAAGCGGGAAAAACTCGCTAACGAGTGACGGCAAACCGCAAACCACAGCCGTTGGATACTGAGCACTCCTCTATGAACTCGCTAGATCAACGCCGCGAATCTCCCCAGCGGCGGCCGTCAAAGGTGGCGAAAATCAACGACGCCGAAGAAGACCTAATCGACACTGAAAAAGAAGAAGAAGGCCGAAGAGATACCGTAGGGATGGTGAGCCAAAATCCTAATAAGTTGCAAAGATACTTGGTGGCAGTCGAGTACATCGGAACTCGATTTTCCGGGGCCCAGCAGCAATTAAATGCCAGAACCGTCGTCGGGGTTCTCGAGGTAAATACTTTTTAAGAAGTTATGATCATTTTACTTTTATTATGGTACATTTGGCTGAATGTTGAGTTGTTTTTCATTTTTACTTTTTTATGTAGGATGCTTTCCATAAATTTATCGGGCAGCCAGTTTCAATCTTTTGTTCGAGTCGAACCGTAAGTTTTACATTTTACTATGAAACTGTGTGATTTATTGGTGGATTCACTTATTTTCTTCGTATATTTGGTGGAATTGTTGATAAAATGAAATGTTAAAGGAGATTAGATCCAATGAAATGAAACTATTGAGCCAACTGTCATATAAGGTGCTTCGCGTATTTACCATGAGATAGTCAATGCTTCACCCATTGTTAAGCAGCCTTGATATCTATTCATTTTGGAAGTTTCTCTGAAGAGAAGCTTCTGCCGTTTCTCCTTCCAATGCCTGCTTGTTTGCTTGTGTCCAGCGCTTTTTTGTTTGGAATTGGGAATTATGGAAGAGAAACTGACTGGAATTGCCTTAGGTTGTTAGGTTGAACCACTCAAGGACGGCTAAACCTAAAGGAGTTGTTTCTTGAACGCATTCGACCATTTGCTTGAGATCTGACTAACATTGATAAATAAGAGTGACATAAGAGGATGATGTAGCTGATGGGTTACCGCGAAGCCCGGACAATATATTGTAGTACGTGAATGTGTGTGTACATTGGATCGCGTCGAATGGATTAAAATAATTCATGCAGCCGACCCCAAATGACAACATATGGCCTAATGCGTACAAGATTACTCCTTTATTTAGTTGTCCTTAATTGGTCCAATCTTACTACCTACGGCAAGGTAGTCAAGATCGGGATTTAAATCATAGGATCGTACGATCTTAAGATCTTAGGGTAGGGAATCTTGTAAGATCGGTAAAGGATCGCGAATGGGCCAAGATCG
>JAOWAN010000047.1:5839265-5851526 GCA_028566635.1 Lobelia cardinalis | reverse complement strand
CTCTCTCTCTCTCTCTCTCTCTCTCTCTCTCTCTCTCTCTCTCTCTCTCTCTCTCTCTAACTATCTCAAATTTATAACGGATAATCCTCATCAAATTTTTAAATTGGGAAAAAAGTCTGAATTTGAGGATGAATTAATGTTTTTGGTTTTTTTTACTATAGATTAATAGTTTTTTATTTTTTGATTAATTTATTAAAATACATAAATTTTGTATTTTCACTTTTGCCCCTGAATAAATGGTCGTTTGCACGGCACATGACACTTGATGGTGAATTGACGTCAGGGATCAAAATCGTCCCTTTTTTTCAAACTTGTATCAAAATTGGCCAAGTTCAAAGTACAAAGACTATCTGCAGAAATCGCAAAATTTGAGAGACCATTTATGAAATTGGCCCTAATTTTAAAGTAAAGTTATAATTTTAAATAGTTTTACAAATTAAAATTTAAAACTAAAGTTAAATTTTTTATCGAATATTGTGTACTCGAACTTACAGTACATTTACATACTTTTCAAAATTTTAATTATATATTTCAAATTTAAATTAAAAAATAAAAATTAATTACTTTTTATAAAAGTATCATGTCGTGTCCTTGAACACAGACTTACCCTAGTGTGTGTGTATATATATATATATATCATGTAATAATAATAGTAGTAGACATTATAAGCAGAAAATAATTTGAGGGGGTCAGAATGATTTGTACATCAATCTAACGCCTGAAATGTCACAAATCCAGAAAATTAAAATAATCATTGACCACTTGATCTACTGCAAATTAAGGGGTGGAATTCTCAGTTATACATCCATTCCAACCTATAACGTAAATGAGTACATATATATAGCACAGATTCACTGTTTCTCAATTCCTCGGGGAGCTCAATGAGGTTCCTTAATTGATGAAGCAAAATCCATATAACTACTAGTTTGTGGAGTTCATTCATGGCAAAATCTGATGAGAGTCTAGGCTCTCGGTTGTGTTAGGAGTGCTCAATGCACATATATGTTATAAATTATGTACATATATGTGTTATAAAATATACATAATAATTATACCATTAATATGTTCATAATTATTATCTGCATTTTATAACACATATATATACATAATTTATAACATATATGTACATTGGGCGTTCCTAACACAACCGAGAGCCTCGGCTCTCGGTATACCAACTGTTCATTCATATCTATATATTCTGACTTTTGCTATGATCATCCCGCGCACTGACTTTTGCTAGTTACCATTTCATGCACCCATGATCTTTTGATGATCGTCGAAATATTGAGGATAGCTAGCTAGTAAGTAATGGATGACAGCGAAATGATCAAAATCGGTCCTGTTGGGGGGAAGAACTCCGGGGTGGGCTGGGACATGCGCAGCAACCAAATCACACAAATTCTTATTTGGTATGGGATAAACGTTATTCAGGCTATCCAGTTCCAGTTTGTTAAGGATGGTCGCTTGGTTTTGTCTGATTTACATGGAAGTGATACTGACATAAAAAATTTTACCACTGTAAGTCTAAGAAATCGCTTTTTCTTTTTGACATGTCTCAGTTAACTTGAATGTATATTAATTATATGCATGCCTGAGATTCATGACTTCTTTTTTTGGTTTCTTACTGGAACTAATTAAATAAACGGGTTAAGATTAATCATCCATCAGAGTACATTACCAAGTTAAGTGGTCACTGGATCGCTTCATGGTGGGGCGACTCTGTAATAACATCTCTTACAATTGTTACCAATCTGCAGACATTTGGACCGATTGGTAAACATCACACTGATCGTAGGTCTGGGAATTTCCGATTTCAGATTGGAAGACAATTAGGTGGATTTCATGGAACTGCCGAGAGTCCTGGTTCACTAGGTGGGTTAAGGTCAATTGGAGTGTACTTAAAGGTACCAACTACTTTGGAACACCAACAAAAGGATGATGATCATATTACTAGTCTTCCATCAGTTAAGAAGGAGAAGCAATACTCATGAGCTGATATCATCATCTCCCTGTTCATGATATATTAATGCACCTATTTTAGAATTTTTATTGCAGTTTAGCGCTCTTTACATGATGTCCTCTCTCTCTCTCTCTCTCTCTCTCTCTCTCTCTCTCTCTCTCTCTCTCTCTCACACACACACACACACGTATTCTTGAAGGGCTTTCAATAATATGAACCTGCAGCACATAGAAAACTGTATATTATCAAATGTTGTTCTCTGGGTGCTGCGGACTAATTGGTCTGTCTTGTTGCTTACCGCTTGTAACAAAATTACAAAATTCACTACAAGAATTTCCGGGGACCCGGAATTCGTATACTAATATAATGCGAGTTAAATAAGAATATAAACATCATAGCAAACGTGTTTAACTTCTAAGATCATGAAACCAGAATTTGATAATTCAAAACCATTAAGAAAAATTCCTAAGAACAAATTTAATCCAGAATTCAAACTAATAAAATCAACTAATCCGACAACTTAACTATGTATACCTTGCTCTCTTGCTGTTCATCTGATAATCCGCCTCAGCATCGCCGTCAAACTCATTTGCTTGCGAACCGTGAACTTGGGAATCGTTAGGCATCATAGTGTATTGCATGAATTGTGGCGGCAATGGTTGCAACATCGTTGGAGCTGCAATGTAGCGCATCAACGGCATATGGCTAGCGTTATTGTAGACCATATGATGAGAATTCTCGATCATCCCACACATCGAATCATAACAGGGATCACGTTTAACTGGAGCGTACTGAACATTGCCGTATGGCTGGTTGTTCATGTTGGCTAGGTAATCGTTGTCGCCCATCATCAACATCATCATCGGATTGAAGTTAATTGTAGGTGGAAGATGAACTTGATCTTGAGGAATAGGGTACTGAATAGAGTTATTAAGATGATCATCAAACTTGTTTTCCAAATCTAGGCCACTTTGTCCTAATCCTAGAGGTGGTAATCCATGAAGATAGTTATTACTATCACCATTAAACTGATCAACCACCCTATTTTTGTTTTCCAACAATTGGGGAAATCCTTGGAAATAATTAGTATAATTACCCTTGAGGAACTCAATCCTACTTTTAGCAGCTTCAAGCTTATTATCCAACACATTGGCGTACTCTCTAAGTTGGAACTCATTCAAGTTGTTCAAGAAATCAAACCAAGTAGGGTACTTAGCTTCCATGTTTCTTTTCCGGGCTTTCGCAAGCTCATCCTCGATTTTCTTCTTCCGATCCTCAAAAAAGTCCGACAAATCAAAAGTTCTCTTCCCACAATCGCTCCGTTTGTCCTTGTAGATGTTGATAAGGCGCTTGACTTCATCGGGATTATTAGGCCAAATCTCGGGTTCGCTAGAGTTTGGCCCGTAAATGATCACGCATGTACTAACGTCGCAGAGGGTCGTGAACTCGTAAGCCTTCTTCAGCAAACCACTCTTCCTCTTTTGGAAGGTTATGTTGCGGGTTTTCTCCTTGCTTATGAGCTCCATGTTTAGTTTTGCTCGGCCCATCTTCGGGTTATCTATGAATGATATATACAAGACAACCTATGATCAAAAACATACATGTTATATGCATACATATATATACACAGATCGAAATTCAGCCCATAAATTCATGGCAAAAATGATACAAAAAATAACACAATTATTATAAAACCCTTTAAATTAATCAATTGTATCTCTTTCCTTTAACATGAAACATCAAACAAAAATACAATATTTAAGACATAAATCTGCAGTACATAAACAAATTAACCAAAGTGCTCAACTCTCAGTTACATGCATTTAATTAAGAGGAAAAACTGATCTAATAATTGATTATTTAACCTTAAATCACTTGTCTTTCATTGATTAAAACAAACAAACACACACACACACACATAAATAAATCATATAATCTAATTAATGCCATGCTGTGCATGCAGAGTGCAAACAAATAACTTACTTGAACAGAAGAGATTTGCAGGCAGGGTTTCTATGGGAGGTCCGAATTAAACTACTCTGCAAATCATATTACCATAACATAATTAGCCATAATTAAGAAAACCCAAAAATTCAAACCCAAAAAAAACAAGGAAGAACATACCAAGCAGCAACGGCTAGCTAGGAGAAAAAAAGGAAGTGGAGAGAGACAAATATATTAAGAGAGAGAGAGAGAGGGGGGGGGAGAGAAGTGTGAAAATCTCGTCCAATTCTTCCGAGTCAGTTGTCTGAGTTCAAGAGATAGACTGTATGTTTGGCGTTAATTAAAGGGTGAAAGGGAGGGGGGGAGGGATAAAATAGGGAATGTTGATGGGTTTGACCTATTTTAGTTTCCATAGTTAGAATTTTGTTTTAGACACGGAAAACCATTTAATTTTTGGTTTGATTCTGACGAGGGAGTGAGGAAGACAGATTATGAGTAATTTTAGGGGTTTGATTTGATTTAAGTTTTACTTAAGATTTGGTTTTTAATTGCTTCTTTAATTAATTCTGCTTGTGTGTGTGTGTGTGTGAGAGAGAGAGAGAGAGAGAGAGAGAGAGAGAGAGAGAGAGAGAGAGAGAGAGTAAATTTAGATCGTAGATGGAAAATTGATTGACAAATTTTGCCCGGTAGATCATGGAGTTTATAAAATCTAATAAATTGATTCCGAACACAAACTTTTGATTTATTTATTTTTACAAGAAAAAGAAAAGCTATATTTTTTTTTTACAAGGAAATTCAGTCATGTTTTAGCGATTATATATTAATGGAAAAATTAATCTACATGAAGAAAATAAATTGTTGTACATAATAATTAACTTTCCGGGCCCAAACCACTAATTTCTTAATTTCCATCACTAATTTTGAGCGTGAAAAAAAAAAAAAAATAATGACTCTAGGGGTCGTTCCCCCACCCCCCATCTCACCCATTGCTAGCCTACCATTAGGTTCAAAGAAATGGATTAAACAGGACTGTACACTTGCGCTTTGCAAGGGTAAAATGGTCATTAAAAAGCCAGGAACATGGGTGGCAAATGGACACTTTTTGGAGTCAAACTTGTTGCGAACAATGCTATAGCAACAAAAGAGTTACATAGAAAATTGCACAAAAGATCATATCGAGCATTTTAATTGGTGCGATAAAGTCCGTGAAATTTTTGGACAAATCATACGAAGCCAACAAGACTTTTGTGCACTTTTTGTATATATTTCCTTGTGACGCTAAAATTATCCTATTATTGCATCAATTGTTGCATAGTGCAATCTGATTTTGGGCAGTTTAGATGGGCAAAAGTATAGTTTTCCCCAGCAGCTTCAGTACTGTCTTTTGCAATTTGTTTAGTATGTATGATATAAATTTTACATATTTCAAGGTTTCGACTTACAGATTCCGGATATCGTAATTGCATCAATAGAAAGTTACAACAGGACTTAGGGCAGTTGATTGCCATAAGTCGTACGCTTTTAGTTTATTCGCAGCAACTCCAAAGGAAAGCTTTCCATTGCCAGCTGAAATTCGAAAGCCAAAAGTGAAGGGGGAAAAAATTTGTTGTGAGTCAAAGCACCAATGATTAGGAAAATCAAAAGTCATAAAGCCCCAGGGAATAAGTAGATACGGCAAGCAAAGGGTACGTACCCATAGTCTTGGAGTGTTGGGATCAAATTTTGGATGCAGTTTGTATAGCTCTGACTGGAAGGTAATGACGATTGTCATTTTAAACTCTACTGAAAATGGACTGCAAATCCGAGTTTAAAAGGGTTATGGCTTTGCACACAAATTGTGATATAAATGCATGGCAAGATATATGTGAATGTTCATTTAACATAGCAGGATGATGCTCTATCAAAGAGCAAAGACGCAGTGAGACAATATATCTGAGTAGTCATTTTACATAAACAAAATGATGCAGTAAATTGAGAGAGAGAGAGAGAGAGAGAGAGAGAGAGAGAGAGAGAGGAGGCGGGGGGATTAGAATAAAAACATGTGTAAAAATATAACAAAAAACTACAAGACAAAACACCGAGAAAATAATAAATAATACTTGTATAAAGGAGTTGTGGCCAAGGGCTTATTCAGTCCTAGAATTGAAACCATGGTTCTATTTCCTCTCTCTAATCGCCTCCACCACTTATCTATTTCTCTTTACCTTTTTCCTTCCACTGTCTTCTTTTTCCCTAAAGCAAGATTTTACTTTCTCTTGGCATCACCACTTTCACGCCATCTTGCTCCTTCTTTATCCTATTTTTCAAAACACCAAAAGTGCACAAACACCCATAGACAAGAAAAGGAAAGAAACTCAAAACAGGCTCCAAGCTCCTCGGAGACCCTACAACTGAACTGGCTCTTGTGAAATTCTAAAAGAAAGAACAGCAAAGAAGCATACAAGCTCTCATTAATAAATAAGGTTTCTCAAACATGGAAAGCTCAAGGAACATAGGTGCCACTCACATTTCAATTTATGCTGGACTTTGATTCTTGAAAGCGAAGGGGTTGAAAAGTAAGTAAAATGAAGCATGGTATTAAGTTCATTTTATGCATGTGAGATTTTTATGAAATATCTTTTATTGAATGTGTAATTATCAAATGGAAAAATAGTTCCAAGTTACTCCCTCCGTCGCACTTCAAGAGTTACGCTTTCCATTTGGATTGTCCCACTTGAAGAATTACATTTCCTTTTTAAGCCATGACATTTGACAACGTTACCCTCCCTTTTTGCAAAGAACAAATGTGGGCCTCATGTTTAGGGGCATTAAAGATTATTTACATGTTTTCAACCCAGTTCTTAAACTTCGTGCCGAGACAAAGTGTAACTCTTGAAGCGGGACGGAGGAGGGAGCAAGGCAAAAGTCAGAGACGAAGCAAGCTAAAACAAAAGTCAGGGACGAAGAATCTTGAAATGCTTTGGAAAGAGCTTCATATCTGTACTAAAATGTTAAAAGAGTAAATAAATAAATAAACTGAAATTAAGAAAGAAAACAAAAGAAAGGACGGGAAATTTCGATTTGGGTGGAAAGGAAGGAGGCCTTTCCTATAAGAAAAAGTTGAAAGATAGGCCGGATATAAAGAAAATGGGGTTGGAGGGGGCTCAAGTAAAATTGTAGTAGTAGTATACTTGTGGTTAGAGAAAAGAAAGAAAAAGAAAAACTAAAAAGAAGGACGAGGAATCCGAATTTTGTATGGGGAGCCTCAGTGCCTCACACTTACTATATATCGCTATATATAAGAAGTGTCGTGAAAATAGTGGACCAAGGCATGATAAAAGCTTGAATGCCAAGGCATGTTTGTATAGGTTTTGGATGTCAAAAAACAAGGGTTTTGATAACCCCCACCCACCTAATTTTCTTCAGGTTTTTATCGTGTCACCATACAAATGGGATTAGGCGCATATTTATCACTTCAGCATCATATTTGTCACCATTGATAAATATGAGGACTGGAGTCTAAAGCATCAAAACTTGTCAGACTTCTGATTTTTACAGGAAGTGGGATTAGGCGCATATTTATCACTTCATAATTTTATGCGAGCCCTGAAGAATAGATAATAATGATTCCTTATCTTGGGTGGTTCCTAGAAAATTCGTCTGATTCTTACTCCATTTTACTAGGGTCATAAGTACTTTTAGAGCCCACCACCCATTTCACTCCAAATGAGAATCATACTGAGCAATATGATTCTAGCCCGTCTTTCAACCTTGATAATAGGTTTCGCGATGCTCATAATTACTCCACCTCCTTGTGTCAAATAAACAACTACAACTCTAAGAGTGCCTCCAGAAAAACATTGCCCGTCAATTTTCTCCATATGCATATCTCTAGAAACACCCCTGCCTTCCTACCCGATTAAGACGATTAAACTCCAGCCACTTCTCATGCATACACCCACTAACCTTTTCTTCTAAATTCTTCCACGTGATACCATGCTTTATAAAACTTCACCATGAAACCAGACGTAGGTTGTGTGCTACCTCCACTCGACAGCTCAACCAAACTCAGCTATTCTCCCAGTTACTAGGGGTGAGCAACATGTTTAGTATAGGTTGCCAGGCATTAGCTCTTACAGAATTACTATTGACACCATAACATCCTGTATATGTGATATGCAGCTGTGGTACCAGTATCAGAAACTCAAGAGCCCCTGAGATAGGAGGGTACTTCAGCTGCCTTGTCCCATCCAGCAGCACAAAAACTGAAATGTGCCCTTTCTGTGGGTCACGAAGTGCTAAAACCTAGGGAAAGAAGGGATGCGTTTGTCAAAACATCTCTCCACTGGTGTATCACTATGACACGATTCAAAACCAAAGGGACGAGAGCCATGCCAGAACAGCTTTCCTCAAAGAAGTTTTGGAACTTCACAAGAAACTCGGGTGGTGTGACACACACGTCACAAGGGAAACAAGTGTGCCGATGCACTGGCCAACAGAAATACAAGTCGGGACATTTACGTGACCTTTTTTCTGTTACTAGAGTAAAATGGCGTATACACATTAAGTGTTCATATTGATCAAGCCTGCTCGTCCTGTACTAGGACAAAATTCATGAAGTAAACAAAAGCAAGTTCAGAAGTGAAGAGAAAAAGCCACTAGGAAAATAGCAACTTACCCAGCAAAAAGTGTCGGACAAGTCAAAAGTTTGGGGAGTATGACATAAATTGGTAGAGACATGCTATGGCAAACATCTCCATCTGCTATCTAATAGAAAGGAAAGACATTCACAGAAGATGATAAGGCATGCAATACACAAGTGGTTCTTAAAAAAATTCGGATCAGCATACCTGTGTACTCTGAATTAAAGAGGTTTCAGTAACTATCTTATCCCCAACCAGAATCGACTCCACACGAAGCAAGTGAAGGTCAATTGAGTGAATAGGAACAGCAGACGCTTCAACAGTTAGCTCGCCAGTAATCGGATCCGACAATGAGCAATGAGTGCAAATTTTTCCATTTACCCTGAAACCACCTATTTCAGTAGAACAAGTGTCAATATGCAAATTGGTACAAGTTGATCCAAGAAATAGAAGGTAGTCCCAAATTATTGCAATCTCGTAAGGAAAAGAAGGGTTAATATAGTCATTTTCGTTGATTGTATATTTAATCAATTCAACCACTTAAAACCTCAATTCGTATATCCGATTCACACAATCAACATTATGCAACTACAAATCACAAAGCAAGAACCTAATAATAAATCAGACAAACACATTAATTTATTACCTCAACATTTGCAGACAGAACCAATAGCAGAACAAAAAGAAACAATATATAACCACAACATGTTGAATCAAATTAGTAGCCAATAAGCCAACACTACCAGTTGAAATCTCAATGAATTACCCAATTCACAATTATCATCATTATGTAACTCTAAGCACGAATCATTAGCACCAAGAAGCATTTGAAACTACACAATCTCCCTATTCTTGACCCAACAAACTACCCAAGAACAGATACACGACATCTGTACAAAATATTACCCCAATGGCCGCAGAAGGCTTGCTAATAAAACGAGGACACGTGTCCCCCAAATAATCCCGCCTCTCTACCTGTGTTTAAAACTATCTTCTACTCAGAATTACTGTATCCTATTTAACTAAACTCAGTTGAAAAACCATTTATCTCTCAATCGCTCTCTTCCTCTCCATCATTTCTTGAAGGTTATTTCTCTCTCACACACACATACACACATGACATAACACCCACATATACATGCACACACACACAAGCCTACTCTGTTATGCTATGCATTTCTTGATTTTCGTTTTGTTTTAGTTATTTGGTTTCGTGTGCGATAAACATATACACTGTTACATCCGCAATGTCCAGTGGAGAAACCCAAGATTCTTGAAGGTTCTCACTCTCTCTCTTACACCATACACGCCTTGATACTTTCCATGAACTACTTTCTTGATTTTTGTGTGTTGGTTACTATTTGTGAGTGTGTGTGTGTCAGTGTGTGTTGATACTATGTTAATAACACAACAAAACACACACTTACTCGCCCACTTTTCTTTATTTTGGTGTTGGTTAATGTTTGTGCTTGTGTATATGTGTTGATACTTTGGGCGGCCCTTTAATTAATACCATGTTAGTTTTTTTTCCATAAACTACTTTCTTGATTTTTGTGTTGGTTAATGTTTGTGCGTATGTGTGTGTTTTATTGTGTGTTGATACTATGTGCGGCCTTTGAATTAATACCAAGTCAAATTTCTTCTTATGAACTACTTCCTTAATTTTTGTGTTGATTAATGTCTGTGCATGTTTGTGTGTGTCTGTATGTTGATACTCTGATAATGAGTTGTTTTTATCATGGCCCAGTCCCAAGATGGTTCTCCTATTGATCGTTTGATCAGAGACATTGTGCAAATCAAGGATAACATTGCAGAGATTGAATCATTTCTTGTTGATATAGGTTTCAGCAATCCGACTGAAAATCATAGGCTTGAAGATGACTTGTGAGGCTTCAAAGAGGATTTAGTAAAATTTCAATTACTCTCGGCCCGATATTTGGATGAGTTGGAAGACTCGATGCTCGACGATCCCCAACCACAACACAATTGCGATCCCATCGTGCCCCAGCCGGAGCCCCTGCCCGTGCCCCATGGTTCATTTTTAGCTAATGTGGCAAATTACATTACAGTGGTGAAGGGTTTTACTACACAGATCCGAGCACTTCTTGACCATGCAAATGTGGACCCGCTTGAAAGGGAGTATGTCATAGAACAGTTGAAAGGTTACGAAGATGGAGAGAAACTTTTATTTACTACCAAGTTACAATCATAACCACAATAAAGTTCCAAATTAGGATCCAATTCAACCACTTAAAACCTCAATTCGTATATCCGATTCACACAATCAACATTATGCAACTACAAATCACAAAGCAAGGCTAATAATAAATCAAACAACACATTTAGTCATTACCTCAACATTTGCAGACAGAACCCTAATAATAGCAGATTAAAAAGAAACAAGATATATTAGTTGTGCTATTATTAGCTAAAAATGAACCATGGGGCACAGGCAGGGGCTCCGATTGGGGCACGGGGGGATCGAGCTGGTGCGCTTTGAGCATCCAAGCCGGTCCATTAGCCAAAAGTTCCTCTCCCTTTCAACTGTTATGTGACATACTGCCTTTCAGTCGGGTCCACATTTGCATTGTCAAGAAGTGCTCGAATCTATGTAATAAAACCCTTCAACACTGCAATGTTATTTTCCACATTAGCTAAAAAAGAATCATGGGGCACGGGCACGGGCTCCGACCGGGACATGGGGGTATCGGACTGGTGTTGTGGTTGTGGCTGGTGAGCTTCGAGCATCGAGTCTTCCAACTCATCCCAATATCGGGCAAAGAGTAATTCAATTGTTGATGGTATATTTAATAACTCTCATATTCATAAGAATATAACATCATAAAATGAAGGGACAACTTCATAAATAGTCCCTGGACTTTTTCGTAATTTACGATTCGTCCCTCATCTTTGGGTATCAGTAATTTTGAGAAAAGAATGCAAAATTCGGACAAAATCAATCAGATCATTAGTAAACCGTTAATTTTGACTCTTAAATAACATGTGACTCTCATGTGATGATTTAACTAAGGGCAATTATATAAAAAAAACCTACAGGATCAAGGGATAATTATAGAAATTCCAAAGTGCTACAAGTCCATTCCCGGCTTGGCCTAAGTCCGGCGACGACAACTTCAACAGCAAAGGAGGTAGAGGGCAGCGACGACGCTGCAAATTTGGCGATGTACTCTGATTAAAAAGAGACAAATCTGGGTTCATGTTGGCGAAATCAACAAAGGAAAAGAACATTCAAAATTTCGAGATCCAGATTTATCTCCCAGAAAAATTAACAATGATTCCCAGATCTACAATGGAAGAACAAGTTCATAATTCATGTAAGCACTTTTCGTTTATCTCCTTGGATTATACCAATCTAACGCTCTGCCAATCACATAGGCCCCGGATTAGTACTGGTTCAAAAAAAGATTCTTTCGACTTTCCCCTTATACAACTTTCGTATCAAACCCGTCCTGGCTTTTTGTATAACCTTCCTGACTTTTTGCTTATAAAACATTCGTATCAACACCGAAAGTGGATCGAAAACAAGCCCTTGTTAATTAGCTTCGTGGAACGAGGCTCTCCTCCATTAATAATCCATACATGCCCTGCAATTAATTTTTGCTCTTTTCATCTCTCCCATTTGCTTCCCAGATTTTTTGGCTGAGAGTTACAATTTAGCAATTGGGTTTTTGATTATCTGGGTAGTTTGGTTTTAAAATTGATGGGTTCAAAATC
>JAOWAN010000047.1:5793518-5806042 GCA_028566635.1 Lobelia cardinalis | reverse complement strand
ATTTAAACTTACTCTTCCTCTTGGACAAGTGAAAAACCTTCTTCCAGGGTTTGCAGGAGTCCAACTGGTTGTCAACAATGGTGACATACGACAAGCACAATATGAAACCATTACCGCCAATGTCGGATTTTGAATCTAACTCGTCCTTCGATTTGGGCTCCTGTTCAAAGTTCTCTCCTTGGATTGGTTGTTTACTTCGATTTCTCCTGCGGTTTTCTAGGTTCTTTCTGATGAAGTCTTCACCGTTTTGGATTCCGATTGCCCCTAGGGTTTTCAAATCCTCCAATTCAGTCTTCTTCCACAAAACCCTAGATTACAGAGGGACTATCAACAACCCAATGTCCTTGGTCCTTGGAGAAGCCGATGAATCTGGGACTCCTTTGAATTTCTATCGGTGCAGCTCTTCTTCTCTACAGTTTGGATCTTGTCTGAACTTTGAATTTAGGTTTTGTTTTGATCGGGATAAGGAGTGATGTGTGAGATATTGGGTGGGTGGGTTTAATTAATGTTATCGTTTTTTAATTAAAGATTTTATTTTATTTTTTTGTTTAACTGTTTAAAATATAGAAATCGTATAGTTACCCTTTTGCCCTCATTCACATGGTCACGTGCAAGGCACATCGGACTTCACAGTCAAAATCAGCCGTTTTTTTCAAACTTGGACCAAAATTGGCCAAGTCCGAAGTTGAGGGACCATTTATGAAGTTGTCCCTTTCATATTTATAGAATATTACTTCTAGAAGTATTAACAATTAAAACTGGTTGCTTTGAAACGAGTGTTCTACATCTTCCAAAGAGCTGTGAATTTTAAGGATAAAGATAAGACACATTTCATTTGGAAATTTCTAACCCTTTTACCAGAGCAGATGCAATGCCCATTCATGTCTGCGAGACCAAATTATCTATCGATCACAAAGCCACTAGCAGTACTTTACAGTTGACAAAAATCTAACTCATCAGAGAAAAACTCGTACTGCATCACATGAACATCATCTTCCAAAAGTATATATCATCGAGCCTGAAATTGAATAATTAATCAGCAACAAAACTGGGAAAAGAGAGGAAAAAAAAAAAAAAAAAAAAGAAGGGCAACGGGTGGGTGTTTGCACAGAATATTCAAATGATGCATGAATTAACATCTAGGTGGCACGGCAGCAGCTCCCACAAAATGTTGTAATATGCAAGACTATGACTTCCAATTTAGAGCTCACCGGTGCTAGGTACTTGTGTTCTGCTTTTCATGTCTTCTTTCTTGCACTTGTCTGCATGGCAAAACAAATCAATGCCAAATAGTGGACTAATAGTGTAGATTGAGGTTCGGGGATGATCGAGAACTATTACTGTTTACCTGACGTAAAGGATATGCCCGCCTAGAAGTGGAGGTCTGGACTGGCTGCTTCGGTGAATCTTCCGAAGCATCACTGGTATCATCAATTGCCTAAAAGTAACAACAATTGACATGTACCATCAGAAGCCACACACCACCGTAATGAATAGACTGTCCCAACTTCTCAATACTGTGAATGGTGAACTTACTACATTAGCTATGTGATTGGCTGAAGATGTCTTCTGCATGGAGGCCATCATTGACATCATCGTAGCCATCTGCGCTGCCATCTGTGCACATGTCTGCTCCATCGATGCCACTTTTTCCTTCATTTCACGAACCTCAGATTTGTCTTCGGGGACTATCCTCAAAGGTTTGTCACGAATAGGCTTTTCGGCCCCCAGATCAGAAGAGGAACCTATTCCATAAATCAGACTACACGTTCTACCTGGTGGTCCCATCACCTGAGAGAAGATGTCAACTTGACGCTGGTTGTTGCTTTCTAAGGTTTCTTGCTGTTGACTGCATTCACGAAGTTGTGACTGCAATGGAGATTTGCAAGCTCAGAATAAACTCAAATCAAACAAGTAACAAAGCAATGGAGACAAATTTAAAGAGTGCCAGAACATACAATTACAGATGCTGCATTGTCATTTATAGGCTGCCCATTTTTACGCGTGCGGGTCAATATGAACAACTCTGCCCGAGTCGGTTCCTTTCCATCAGGTCTCTTTGCTTTCTATCCTCATCCAATAAGAGTATTGTCACAAGTTATTGTCATAAGTACAAAATGAAAACATGAATTTTCAGGACAGGAGTTACAAAAGCATAAAGTACCTCCTCCTCGAAGATTCGTGCAAAGCTCTTTGAACCTGCTGTATGGTAAAACTTCTGCTTTGCACGGTTAGCCTTGTTTTGAGCACTGGTGTTCTGTAATGTGGGAAACACGGATACGGCATTTCATGCTCCACAAAAAAAGAAGAGCAATATCATGACATTATAGAATACAAGCCGGACACTTGTCATATACCTGCCATTTCTCAGAGCTCCACTGTGAAACAAGGATCGGCCACTGATCAGGAAGGACCCTTGAATCACGGTCCTCTAGTCTTGCCTCATTAGTCTCGTGAGTGTCATAATGGTTCGCTTTCAGAAGGCACTTAAAGTTTCTCCATCTATTGGCGAGGGACTTCATGACCCAACTTTTAACTTGAGGGTCAACGTCAAACCTTGACTAACATATGTAGGGAATATACAATCAGAGGACCCACTGAAAACTCAAATCAATGTATGGACTGAGAAAATGTAGTTCAGATAGATACCTGAACTATCTGCCACATTTTTTCCTTGTTCTCATAAGGCATCTTACTCCAGCTAGGATAAGTAAGAGGAACTAAATTCCCATCCTGTGCCATGAGGCCAAGGAAGCTGGTTAGTTTGGGTGCCTCATCCCCAACGGGCACCCCTAGTTCATTGACGGCAACACTAATACGCCCTTTTGTAGTCAAGAGCTGAAGAAGACGTGAGGAACCTCGACCATGCCTCCTTTGCATGCTAGAAGATTCTATTTGAACCAAGAAAGTTGCATGCATTAAACCTTAATGTGAGCTGAGAATAACAAAAATGGCAGAGTACCATTTTCATACCATGTTGAGAGGAAGGCTGCTGATGATTAGAGCTTAACAGGGGTTCATAGGCCTCAGTGTAGATCAATGGGGACTGATAGACCTGTGCTTGGTTGGTGTCCACATCGTTCTGCTTCCGATGGGTGGTCTTGTTAGCAACAGCAGTTACTGGGCATTCATTTTCATGCTCACTAACCCTCAGGATGGACAACACAGGAGGCGTTAAAGGTGAAAATTCTTCACCTAAAAATAAACAAATAGAACAAACCAAGTTAAATGGAGACACAGCCTCCTCTCCCATACACACCAAGAGAGTTAAAATATTTACAAATGGAACATTTTGTAAACTTGTTTTCATCATCACCCTTGACAGCATTCATCTTCACTATATTTACTCCATCCCAAAATGAGTGTCAACTTTTGTAATGAATTTTTGACACTCATTACGGGACAGTGGGACTAGTATATACCCAGAAATTAAGAAATTATTCTTTACCCAACATTTTTCATTTTTTCCAAAAATCCTTTTAATTATCTAGTTTTGCTTCTTGTATCTGTTGCCCCCCCCCCCTCTTCCATCCTCAATAAGGGAAAAAGGAAAAGAAAAGAAAGGTCTGAGTCTGCCCCTGGATATTGGGAGATGACACGAACAACTTTGAACAAGCGTCTTCAGAACATCGTATGATACATCAGACCAGAATTAAGCAATCAATGAAAAGAGACAGATATATATATATATATATATATATATATATTTTAAGATATGATTAAGATCAACAACAATACTGGAGGTAATGTAAGAACAAACTGACATCATCGCAGAAAAGGAAGTTGTGTGAGCAAAAGAAATTCCCCAAGAAAAAAAAGCTCCCTTAAGACGTATGCCAGCTAGGTGCTAATTCTCCTTCTCATTCTTCTCCACCGATCCTCTTCCTCCCTTCCTTCCTCTTCCTCCTTCGTGGTGATGTTTACTGTTTGAGTCTCTACTTGGTCTTCGTTGTATCTTTTTCGTGTTTGTACTGGGTCTTGGTCTAGACTTGGCAAGTATGTACTGGGTCTTGGCAGCGTATGGTGATTTTCGTGTTAAGGTCATGCCTGTAATGAGTCTTGGTCATGTTGGGACTCTTGTGTTGTGGTGTCTATTAATGGGTCTTGGTCATGTCTGCAAGTTGGATTTCTTGACCTCTGGTTCTTACCCAATTAAACATCTTTGCCATCCCCCCTCCTTCCTAAGGGGGAAAAAAAGCGGATGTAAAGTATTACAAAGAAGACCAAGTCAACTTCTTTCGGGTTCTATGAGTTACTTTGTAACATCCAAGGCCCAGTGATAACCCCAACCTATTGTTGGGAGATAGTTAATTGTGCATACCCAACATAGAGCCACCCTAAGCATGAAAAGTAGATACACAAATATATGATTATACACGGCACACGCGTGGACTGTACAAATCATATAAAATCCTTGTGACAGAAGTAATGAAATGGAATGATGAAACAGACAAGTATGAGACCAGTGGAATCAGCAATGTCCTGGTTTAGAACGGAAAGCTGTTGCCGGCTAGAGCTTAACAGGGGCTGCTTGAATAGCACAGTAGAAATAGAGTGTTGTCCTGCACTTGGGGCAACCTTATCAGTGACAGGATTAATTGGGTATCCTCGCATCTGTCTGCTGTGCCTCATGGTAGACTTTGAAGAAGGTGGCAGGTTTGAATATTCTTTACAGACATGAAAGTCATGTGCCATGCATATTGTTTCTTTAAAGTCATAGGGTGTGAGGGTTGTGACAGTATTATGGCGTGTGAGAGGGAAGATAGATTTATGTAATGTGAAGTTAAGCTGTTCTTACCACAGTTTGACGAAACACTCAGGTCCAACACATTCAAAGTCTCCATTGGTCTAGGGAACAGGACGACATTTTATCTGAAAGACTTGAACTGTATTTTGAGGTTTAAGTTATGATTGGTTGTGAACTTCTTTAGATAGTTAACTGTAACGCTACTTCCTGTTCATTCCATTTGTACTCGTCCAGGTAATCTCGATCCCAATTCGACTCGTTGGAGGAAATTATCCAAGATGGAGTAAAGGTTTCTCAGCTCAATTTCTGCTCAAGATTGTTATTAACGCTATGCTCGATTGTTTGTCAACCTAGGAATTGAGCCAAGTGTAGTCTTAACCACATACATATGCAGGTAAAGCCTCTAAGGCTATTACAGCACATGCCCCATTCAAATCAAAATGACCAGCTTTCTGGTATCCAGTAATGTACTTCTATCATTTGTTAAGCACATAGCATCTACATATTTGGTGACCATGTTATTTAAGATTTCACAACAGTAATTCTTAGAAAGTGTTAACTTATGTAAGCCACAAAGATAATACATGGGTTAAAGTGCATCAAAAAGTTAATATTCGATATATCTGTCTTAGAAGCCATTAAGATAAAAAATGAAAACAATTTAATGAAAGGCATCTCTCTTATCTGCAACAATTTGATGTAATTATATTCAAGATCTAGCAACAATAATTGTCAATATGTGTTGACATCTGTATAGCATAAAAGTCAAGTGTTAAACCCCATCAGGGAGTTAACATAATGAATTATGAGTCATTGTAACCATAAGAAATAGAGAGTAAAACCATCTGCTTACGAAGGACATCCTCTTACCCATAACAACTACTCTAGGAAAGTCAAAAGCTTACAAGCCCACAAATAGCATGCATGTTTTGGGAGCAATTTCTCCGCAATGAACAGCAGCAAGCTATAATCACGTTCATCCTAACACAGTCATTATGTTGCCTAACAAACTCAGATCGACAATCAAATTCACAATACTAGACTTCCAGAGTAGGCACAATTTGCTCAAGTAACATAGTAAAAAGTACATGAACAGAATGAGGGGAAAATAAACTAAGAAGCCCTTACCATCATCACTCGAAGCACGTTCCATGTACAGACCAGCTGCAGTCCAATACGTCATGAAATTCGTCCGTACCTCGTCCATGAGCTCCAGTATGTAATCACCTTTCTTATTATATGTGTAACAATTCTCCCATATGTATTGCACATCCTTATATACATCTTCAGAATTCATGTATTTAAGACCCTTTTCTAGGTTGTCGCATATTGTACCAAAATCCATAGGTGTGTCAGTGACATCAAAATAATCCTGGTTACAGCCAATCCATGTAAATAAGTCAATACCCAAAAATATATAAGATAACATTTATGACGTGATACAATAAACCCATCTAAGCATGCCTTCATTAGACATTTCAAAAAGCGAAATCATAACCATTCTATATACTCCACATCTACCTACATAGTAATTATGATACAGAAGCTCAAACCATTCCTCATCTTTTCTGCTTAAAAAAATAATGAAAACTTTATATTTACAATATAATATCTCTCTTAAGTCAATTTGGAAAAGCTAGATACCTGACAAACAAATTAGGGACACTGAAAGTGGGAATAAGGGATCAATAGAATACAACTCATATAAAGAGAAAGAACAGGTATGACCTTCCAGATTCCAGAAGTGACAACTAAAGCAGTCTAAATCATTGAAAGTGAAGAAATGCAGACAGCAGCAACAGCAAAAGTTCCTTCCAAAGAGCCTGCATTACCTCTAATCTATGGTCATGTCCCGTCAAGATCTATCCACCCTCTCAGGTGGTGCGACTTTATGGGTGAAGTTTGATGAGAGAAACTTGTTTCTCTAGAATCATAGGCATGGCATCATCGTATCAAAGTTCTAACATAATAATTTTGGAAGGCACGATGAAAAGATATGCCTAGAAAGAACAATAAACACATAAATAAAGCAATCTACACTTACAGGTATACCCAATGCAATAGGATCTACTGGAATGCTAAACGGTTCAGCTGCATCCAACTTCATAATCTTTTTAATCACCTACTCTCAGGGGAAAATAAAATGAAATTAGTAATCACAAGTCTCTTTGGGATTTTTTCAACAGGAAAAACTTAAGAAATAAAGAAGAAATTCAATTAATTAAAATTTGTTCAAGGAATTGCAAGAATATCATACCGACAGAGCAGCTTTTAGTTCATGTTTCCTGTTCTGAGGATCATCCTGAAGTGCTTTTGAGTTTTCTTTGGGAATCATCTCATCATGAGGCTGAAACGGTGATGCACAGCCTTTTTGGCTGTCACTTGAAATCCCAAAGTCAGTTGACGGCGTCGATGTTATCCCCCCAGCTTCTTGTGACAGGTCCCTAACAACGGATACTATCATTTTGCGTAATGAGTTGGGACAAAATTCCATCCTCCCATCAGATGCTCCTTGTTTGCCTACATTTGGTTGCCAATCACTGATATTTTCTTCAGCTCTTGGTGTTTCAGTCTCCATTCTAGAATCAAAGTTTGTATAGTCAAGGTCACCCATACCACATGGAACCTTTCCATTTGGACAGCTTCTATCTGAAACAGACTCATCTGATCCAACAACTGGGAGCTTAGATGATTTACTTTTTGCATCGCCACGCTTGCGCTTCATTGTTTTATGACCTATAAGTGCAAAGAAGAGAAGCATCCCATCCCCAAATCAAAATCTGATTGGTCCTCTCTCAGTTTTTTTGTATCGTTATGATATACTACTAAAATCACCGTATGAGAGTAGATGTTTGAACAGTAGATGATTTTGAAACGAAGTAAACACCTTTACGATGTGCAAGAATGAAAATAAATTAACAAGGAAGACTATTTTATCATTGTACTTCAACACTTCTTTGTTTCATTTATGGATATATTATTCAGACTTACATATATTATCCACTTTAATCTCGTAAACTAACCAGGAGTCATTGACAAATGAAGAAACATGATTCTCTTCATATGGCCGCACTTCAGAATATAGTATAGAAAATAATCTTTTGAGGATGATCTTAGCTCACGGAAACTAATTTCAGCGAAATATAGTTTTCTTTCGTATCTCGTAATCTCTTGAAAAATCTAAAGAGACTATTTGATTAGAGTTCTTGCAATAGCTTCTCCTGAATTTGTTTTCAAAAAGAGAGAAACAGTGTATAAGTTGTAAAATGAAATTATAACCTCCGTTATTATTTGGGAGAATGCATCAACTTACCAATTGAAAAACAGTACTCCGAAATCATAGCTTAGCAAACAGAGGTCAGATGAAAACTATTGAACTGTTTTACAAATGTTGGACGGACAGCGGACATGCATTAAGCGTACGTGGACCAATCTGAATGATATTGTTGAAGGTGCAAGTAAAATTGTTGAGAGGTATTAAGTTTTTAGACGAATTGATAACTTAACAAAAGGATTATCCTTCTCAAGTCATGTTGCACTTGTCGATTTAGAATTAGCATGAAAGTGATGTAGAGTAATAGTTCTACAGTTTGGCTGAATGCTACAAGTTATATCGTTAAAGAGGCATAACAAAATCACAGAATAAGAATCTGAATAATAAGCCTCTGAGTTTTCAAATATCGAGACACAGATTGTAAGTTTAAGTTACCTGAATCTTACCCCAAAAACTATTCAAGAGCAAAAATAGCCCATTACTGTAATACACAAGCGTAGCCAGCCGCCTGTTCACAAAGCCCTTGCATGAACTACTCCCAGAAAGTTGGGGTGTCAAATTGAACGCCAAACCATGGTCCAGAACCAAAACCCAACTGAATCAAGCAATCCGCTAAATTATATTGTTTGGTTTTAAATTTGGCCAAACAAACTGGTTCGGTTTGGTTAAACCGCGGTTTCTCAGCCATCAAACTAAATCATTGACCCATATTTTATGTCATCGTTCATAACTACTATAGCCTTTGTGACAGCCTTTAGATTAGGGTGGAAGAGATAATTAGAATTACACTCATTCATTCTCCTACTCTAGCAGATATGATAATATCAACAAATGAAACAAAAGGTTCACTCATAACATTTCTTTCCCTTTTATTGTAATTTTGCTAGTAAAAAAATTGTATCACAATCACGTATTTGAACTACTGAATTATTTTATTAAAGTCTTTATCCCTAAGTATTTGATAGTCACATTAGCATTGAATTGTACCAACAAGATTGAGCTGTCATGAAATAAAACCCCCGTTTCAAATCAAATCGAGCAAAAATAGTTCAGTTCCACACTGCAAATGGCTCAGTTGGCTCCAAATATTGCAAGCTAATCATCTACTCATATTCTTATCCAAACTTGATGAAATCGAACCATTTGCACTCATTAGGGAACAACTAAAAGAAAAAACTGGACCTAGGAGTTCTCGAACACAAATGCCAAACCGTAAACGCATAGCAAATACGATTGATCATTTCAGAGATCCCCGCAAGTAACTACTTTCAACAAATGACCAATCACATTTGACCGATACATCAGTTGTACATCAAAGTCAAGACGATTATTGAGGTTGCCCACCATTAACCATGTCAATATAGGTTAAATAGGTTGAGTTATAATAAATAACCATTTAATTAACCGATCAATTCAATTGTGTACTAAATGGGTTAAGTTAAACTTACATTAACATGTTTGATATTCTTTAGGACTAAATTTTTTTTTTACACATTTTAATACATAATTTGTAATTAATTGAGTTGTAATGGGTTGAACCATTAGTCCACGAAGCAACTCATTGCAGTAAGTACCAAGTACATGCATGCTCAAATTATAGGAATAATTAACAAAACATCTTTCAGATAATTGCATCGCATATTTAGTGAAAGGAATTTCAACCCATCAATGTAAAATTTGCATGAAAGAGTGGGGAAACAACGTTAATCTAGGAAAGAGACAACTGTACAAACCTTAGTTAATCCGAGACAAATTGGGACGATTTTTCTGTAGGAACTGATCTTTTCCCCCCTTCCTTCGCTTCCAGCTACAGTGTTGATGTCTACAAAGATGACCTAAACTGATTGTCAGACTCGAGTTTGTCTGGGTTACACGTGTGACATTATTTCACTTACATCCTTCATCTTTCTCCATCCTCCATATAGCCCCCCGTTTCATTTTAGGAAACAATAACAAAAAAAAATTCATGAATACCATTAGTTTTAAGTTAGAAATTAGGAGTGCCCTGTGCATACAGTTTGATTCGGTTTAATTTGGAACAACACACTAAACAAAAACACATGTAACCAAACTATTCTTATGACAGTAATTAGTGGAGTTAAAAAGGTTAGTTTGTGTAGAGATTTTTCAATTTTTAAATTTTTCTAACTCATTAATTTCACAAGTTTTTATCTATCCCTTTTTTTATTTTTTGCTTTAATTATTACATATAATCTAAAATTAAACAAGAAAAATTATTCATCCAAACGTACTTTTATGATTCATTTTGGTATTCTTGCATGATTTTATTGATTTATATCTAAATAACTTATGCAGTTTAGGACATTTCTAAACTCAAGAAAAATTTATGGTTTGTTTACTTTGAGGGGTGAAAAATAGAAGTCAATTTCAACCTCTAGAGGGGTGAAAATATTTTTTCTTCAGATTGTTTGGTTGAATAAGGGAAAAATAGGGAGTTTTGTTTTCACTTGTAAGATAAGATATGAAAAGTACAAAATGTTTTGGTTGAATAAGGGGAAATTGAATTGTTGTTTTCACTTTTTTCTTCTATTTTCACTCCATTTTTGGGAGATAATTTTTTATCAAATAGGAGGTTTTTCATTTCCCTCCATTTTTTCCTTCGTCCCATTTTCATTCCTACCAAACAAGTGAAATGGAATAAATCCCTCCAATTTTTCCTTCTCATTTTTCACCCCTCTAATTTACCTTCCAAACAAACACATTAATAAGAACTCGCAATTTTCCCTTCACTCAAATACCGAATAGAACGGGATAATCCATTTAGCATTTGAATAAAAAGAGCATCGATTTTGGCGGATGTCGTCTCGATTAAGGGTTAGTTGCTTAAATGCAAATTTTCGTAATGGTAGTCTTCAAATTTCTTGTGATCAAAACAACTATTTATTTCATTGCATCACATATTTTGTACAATGATTTAACTCATAGTTGTCACTAATCGTATTATCTTTGTGCCTATTAACCAAAATTTTGGGACTTCGGAGATATTGATCAAACCTCAAGGAAGGATGTCAAGTAGGTATGTAAAATAGCCGAATCGAACTGAATTTTTGCGAGCTCGAGTCAAATTAGATTCTTGACCAACTTTGATAAGTCTTTGCAAATTTTGGAGTCAAACAGAAATAGACATTTTTAATGAAGTTTTCACGGGCTTGAGCCTTTTAGGTTATTAACTTATTATGTGTTGATTTGAACATATACGATTAGTTTTTTGTTATTATGTTTTCGATTGTTGGATCTAAATATCGTGAATTAAAATTTGAACCTACTAATAATTAGTCGATTTGAATATTAATGAATCGAGATCTTAATGAGCCAATTCACGAGTCAAATCGAGTCAAATTCGTAAAATATGACTGATCTAAAAATAATGTTCAACTCAACTCATGAAAGTAGTTCAAATCGAGTCAAGCTGAACTAAAATAAGACGAGTGATTCGAACCCACAAACTGACTTATTACTTACGGCCCTAAACTGCCAAATAGGTAGGAATACATATCCTTAGCTTCTTGAAGACAAACTTGGCAAGCAGCTAAAATTTTGCACTCAGTTGATGTATTATTTTGCATATAATCAAATGAGAAACTTTTTTATAAAGTGTCATCTTATATTGCTCTATAAAAGATGCATTATTTTGAGCAATCAGATGACACCACCTAAACATTTTAAGCCAAAAGTAAGAAAAATCCTTTACAGATTTAACTTTAGTTAAATTTTAGCTTTTTATCTTCTTTTTTTAAAAAAAAAAAATTCTAATGTAATGATTTTATTCTATTAAATCAGAAATCCCTACATCTTACAAAAATAACGGAATACAATTAATCCAAATTACGCTCTCCAATAAAGAATCGACCTCCCTAGAAAGAGTGTGGATAGCCCGGTTCGATGATCGCCTGACATATTGCATAGAGGATCTACATACCTCTGTAAACAGTTTACGACAGTCTTTTACTATAGTTTTAAATAGTGAACTATCTTCATCCTCCTCATATATCGCTTTTACTACACTCAAAGCATCCATTTTAATTTTAATATTTCTCCATCCCTCATGTTTAATCCAACTAAGCACTTTTTGAAGGCTTAGGATTTCCGCCATCTTGGGGTCATGAACTACGTAAATCTACTTGCTACAAGCCACTAACACAACTCCAAGTTCATTCCGAATCACTTTGCCATAACCCATAAATCCTTCAGTTTTGAATAATGCCGTATCCATGTTACATTTTAAGAAACTCATTTCTAGTCAACGTTCCTCCTCATCCGAATGCGATTGTGGCGTAATCTCTTTTGTCATACTTTGAGCCTAAACCCGTTCTTTTAGTACATTTGCCCCTGAAGCTACCACTTGTGCTGCCAACGACGCCACATTATCCCACACAATTCTATTTCTATTACGCCAGAGTTGTCATGTAACACCCCGCGAACCAATTAATAAAATAATATAAATATGTTATTATTATATTGTATCGTATGTATGAATTACGG
>JAOWAN010000047.1:5761770-5772407 GCA_028566635.1 Lobelia cardinalis | reverse complement strand
ATAAAAATTTTTTTTTCTCTCTCTCTCTCTCTCTCTCTCTCTCTCTCTCTCTCTCTCTCTCTCTCTCTCTCTCTCTCCAGTTTTTGACTTCTTACTCCAAAGACATGTCATTGTCGTCCCATCTGTCTAATTTTCTCTTTGTAATCTCGATTCTCCTAAAAAAAGTAGACTATCAGAGATATGGAGGCAATTTGCAATATAATGTTCGTCTTACTCTGTATACCTTTTCTTCAAAGCTGATTAGACTGACATACCTTAGATGCTAGATGGTGTTTAAACGTAACAAAACAAGGAAATCATGTTTATGAAGGAAATGCCAAAACAAACATCACATACTTGACATATCAGTTGGGAGTCAATGTTAGTAAGAGTTTTGTTGGCGTCTTTATAATTACTCCTCTTGTTTATTTGAAAGTTGAAAACGGTATTTTGAATGCAGAAGCAGCTCATGATACATGAAAAGTAATGCTCAAATTTTGATGTTAAAACGGATGACCTGAACTTATTCTGTTTATGTTGAACTTTGAGTTTTCCTTTTTCAGTTCTCCTTTTGGCTAGGTAACGAGTTCTGCATCCGGCCTTGCTTTAGTTGGGTACTATTAACTATTTTATCGTTTAGACTGGAATACCATAGGGCTGATTGTGTCATGAGCACCAGGTATTGGACAAAACCCCAGAAGTCTGACCTACATAATTCATCCACACAATGATGCAAAACTTACTGTTGGCATTTGTAATAACTTGAAGAAGCTTTCCGCACATTTGAAGTTCTCTCTTTTTTATTTTATTTTTTTATTTCCAGCAATGTGTAACCAAATGAAAAGTGAGGTATCACTATCATTTTTCTTGGTGAGTGTAGATTTTTTGCTTCAATAACTTGTAGACATCAGCACAAGCTAATCATCAAACATCATTATTGATTATTCTACAACAAATCTCTTGTCGGCCAAAGTACGATGACATAATACCTTCTTGTGTAAATCTTTAGTGCTTGTTCACGATCTAAGATCATGATATTCAGGATATCAGGTTTATGTTTTTCTGGAAATGCTTAGGGTAGCTTCTTATGGTTCCCCTTACGTTGCGCTTGAATGTTGGTATTGCTATTTTCAGATATGGGAAGACATTTTGGGGTTTGAAAATGCAGAGTTTTATATCAAAAGGTGGCCCCAATTGGATGGTCTATGCTTTGAAGATGTTTTTATCTCTTTCCCCGATGCAATTCCTTGTGGCGTAAAGGTTGCTTCTGAGGGTGGGAAGATAATTTTAAATCCTGATGATAGATATATTCTGAAAGAAGGCGACGAAGTGCTTGTCATAGCTGAGGATGATGACACCTATGCCCCAGGTCCTTTCCCTGAGGTCAGCTTTCACCCCTTATTCCATGTTGCAGTATAGTTCTCCTTTATAGAATGTATGACATTATCATTTCTTGCATACAGCACAAAAGATCTCAACATACTCCATTTACCCATATCTCATGGACATAAGAGTTTTTGCGCAGAAGCTGCTTAAACCATATTTCACTAATACTTCTCATTATACAAGTCTAAAACCTTCCAATTGGTTCTAAACAATCTTTACTTCTCAGAACATAATGATGTGAAGGAAGAAAACAGAAAAAACAATGGTTACGATGTGTTGGATGATGGATGCATTAGTAAACACTGGGTCTGTTTTCTTGCCTTATTCTCCATTATCTGTTGCAGGTGCGAAGGGGGCTTTTTCCTAGAACAGTTGACCCTCCAAAGTACCCGGAGAAGATATTGTTCTGTGGTTGGCGACGTGATATTGATGATATGATTATGGTAATTAACATTTGCTTGTCGAGTGTTGTTTTACCTTTGTTTCGGTCCCACCCACCCATTTCTAACTAAACACGTTCAACTATCTATTTATAAATGATGGAAATGACTTTATAGTTAAAGGGAAATGGTAACAAGTGGCCTAAGGGCACTTGATAAGAATTTCAAAGAAGAAAGTAGTAGCATTAAATATCCCCAAAAGTTGTAATGATGATATATATATTAATGCTCTGATGTAGAGTTCCAATGCAAAACCGCTCGTATTTCGAACTCTTTAACACTAAGTGCACTTCTTAGTATGACCATATAATTAATTGCATGTTGTTAGTATGTATCTGTTTTAAAATTGGAAAAGTGGCCAACTTGAAACTTCAGAAACTACTGAACTCGCAGAACTGATTTGGAGTTAAATGTGCCCTCTAGATTATTGATTCGGCATTGTAGTTTTTCTTGTTCCTTAAATTTTTTTTTCATGTAGGTTTATTCACTTTGAATTGAGAATAGAATGCTTTGCAAGGTCGGCATGAGATCCATCAACAAAAACTAGCAAACATAATCATGTTATCTGCCATCTTCCAGGTACTCGAGGCATTATTGGCTCAAGGCTCAGAATTGTGGATGTTTAATGAGGTTGCAGAACAAGAACGAGAGAAAAAGTTAATTGATGGCGGACTTGATATTTCAGGACTGGTAAACATAAAACTTATCCACCGTGTAGGGAATGCAGTCATCAGAAGGAACTTAGAGAGTCTTCCTTTGGAGACATTTGATTCTGTAAGTTCTTCATTTCTCCCATCCTTCTCCTATTCCTCCCCCTCGTTTGTGGACACCGTGCTTTATCAAAGAGGGAGAGAGAAAAAAAAAAGTTAGGAGGGCAACATAATCTTCAATTTACAACAGTTTCCCCTTCCTTTAGGTACTTATGTTGACCGTTGGTGTGGTACATTGTTTTTTGCCTGTTACTTTCTATTCTTGGCTTTGGTACCAGTACCACCCTTCCTTGGCCCTCGTTAAGATTCCTCCTTTCAGAGTTTTGCATTATACATCAATAAGTTAATGGTTAATTGACCTTTAATCAGCTGCCCAAAAACTTGCAAGGAGGGAATGTAATTCATAATGCACAGTATTTCTTTTCTGAGATGTAGACTGTATATAGACAGAGCATAGATTTACATGAGGTAACTATGCAGGCAAGGCAAAGTCAGATGATCTGCATCTTTGTTCTATGTCCAAATGAATGCAGTTGAGGCTCTTGGTTTCTTTTTTATCGGAGTCGCACTTAGGTGCACTGAATGAAATAGCTTCTTGAACTCTATTTGATGTTACACATTTTTTTCTGGCCGGCTTCACGACGGTGACCATACGTGAAATAAGAGAACACCGTCAAGGGGTGCAGGGATTTATCCCGCACCACAACTTCCGGCGTGATAATTAGTACTCAAGTTCATAGAGAAACAAGAGAAATCACTATTGTGTAGGTGTAATACCGTTCGTTCCTTTTGCCTCCACTGCATGACTCTGTTTATAATGTTTGGAGAGCCAAATCCTTTTAAGTCTAGGATTTGGGTTGCTCCTTAATTCTTTCCAGTTTAATAGGAATTTCTCTCCTTTTAGGATATGGAACACGAATCACAGTTACAATAGGAATAGAATCCTAAGAGATATGAATGCATTAAATACACAGATATGCAATATTCATAGTCATTTCCCAACCATCAACCTTACTCGTCTGGTAAGGTGCTTGGCCCATAGCTCTCTCACGTGGACAATCATCATGCATCCTGATCGGCGCAGAGAGAATTTACTTAAACTGCTCCCCATTCTTTTCTGATAACAAATAATCATATGAACATGCCTGGTCGACGTCGATCTGGAGGGACCTCGTGCTCGTCCCACGAGCATAATATTATTGGTATCTTCTGTGGCCCTCTGCAAGAGTATTCATGCTCGCGTAGAGGGACATATAAAAATCTGTTCATGCCTCAAGAACTATGCTCGAATGTTTACTAGTATGCTCGTTTGTCAAGCACAATGTATAAAATAGCTTGCGCAATCTTTAGATCTCATATCTTATTAGTGCGGGATGCTGCGCGAAGTTAATGATTATACATGTTTCGTGCTCAACGGTCTAGATTTACTCGTCGGTTCAGTCTACACCGTTCATGCTTCCCTTTTTGGCCTTGTTCTACGACAACAGAAAGAGAGTTTAAGTGTTCTCAAATTCTTTCAATATATTCAACAGTAAGTCTCCCAGATCCTTGTTTTGCTCACATTACTTTTCCTGGTTCGCAGACTTAAAGCTGGATATTATTTGACCTTCATCCTTCCTGTTAGTGTACTTTTCTGCTCGTCATATTATCCTGTTCGCATGCTCCGGAAATTATCGATTTACTTTTTGCCCGTCTTAAGTCCTCTAGCGCCGATGAGAAGATTGCTCCCTCGGCCATAACTGATTCCTTGATTGTGTCCGTTCTTTTGACTAAGTCGTCAAGCTCCATTAGCTCATAGAGAGGTACGAGGAGGTGAGTTTAACTCGTACTCTTGAGACGTCTGCAGTACTCGTCTGCTGTGATAACCCCGGTGAATGATCATGATTCGTTGGACCCACTGTCTTCACTTTTTGAGTGAACTCTAACTTTCTATCAGGGTAGTGATAATCGTTCTCCTTGCTGTCTTCCTCTCCTGAATCAGATGATCATAATAAGACTTTTGCTCTCGCCTTTTCAATCTTGTCCTCCCTGAGCAAAACTTCTAAATCCACAGTCCCCTTTGCTGAGACCTTGTTGTTGGTGAAGTTTGACTGTCGAACTGGGTGAAGTCCCCCATTAGGAACCTAAATCTTTCCACCGAGGAATACTCCCACACTATTCTTTGGTCGTGGGTTGCTCGACAGTGTTGCTGATCAGTCTTACTATGCTCAGATGCTTCAAGAAAGGCCCATATAGACAGTAGACAGGACGAGGTCCTCTTTGTTTGCTGCTGAGCATGAAACTCCTGCTACTGTCAAGCATGATCTTCCTGCTCTCGAGGGATGAACATCTGATCCGTAAGAACAACTTTGCATTCAGGTATTCAGCCTGCATACTTGTCTCGCACACCCTTGGTCTGTAACTTACCTTGCTCGAAATATTTTTCCTTTGCCATGTTCATATTTTGTGGATGAACTGTAATCTTGCTGGAATCCATGTCATGCTTATACAAATAACTTAGCTTTTTGAAATCTCTACTTTTCCCAAAGTTCAAAAAATTTCATATGCTCATATGCTTTTATTGTTGCTCGTCCTGAGCCCTGTTTTTCTTCATGTGCTTCAAATGCCACTGTTTTTCTTTTTTACTTGTATTTTTTGGGAGGGAGGACTATTTTACCCTTGGATTTAGTCCTTGAAATCATGAGACCAAGGCTTAAGTTGTTTCTCCACAAGTTATTCTCTCTTTCTATTTTACATCTTTTAACTTTTTCGATTCTAACATTTATATTGTAGTCCTTGACTCTTCTCAATCAGTCTGCAGGGTCAAATGAGACTCTTAGGTACTACGAGAAACAAGAAAAATAGATGGACAGAGAGGAATTAAATGCACATTTGTCTTTCAAAAAAAAAAAAAAAAATGCACATTTGTCTGGTTCTTCTCAATATGATAAATTAGTGAAGCCAATATATACTGCTGTCAACATTGACTAGGACAACATGGCCTGCTTGATTAGTTTCGTCATCATCATGGCACTGTTCATTTATTTATTATAGAATAACACCCAAAAGTAGTTTAATAATAAAAGAACATCGAAATATAACGTTGTGGGTACGTTATCTGATGAGGCGGTACTAACTCTAAAAGAGCAGATCTTAATTCTTGCAGATGAATCCGTGGAAGACTCAATCGTGCATTCTGACTCGCAGTCTCTTGCCACACTTCTTCTCATAAGAGACATTCAGGTACTTACTTTTGTCGTTTCTGTCTGAGCATATGACCAGAACAGAAGGTATCTTGGATTTCATGTTTATTTTTTGGTGGGTGTGGTGAGGATATGCTTTTCTTTTGATTCTCCTATACATTTTCTAAATGTTTTACATGCTAGAATTCTTGAAATATTTCTTTCGCCATTGAAGATAATATGCTACTAATTCTACTAGTAGTCATAGCGAGTATTAATTGCTGATAAACCGCTCTTAAATTTTGTTTTTTCTGCCACCGTGTGTGTACTGACTTTAAGGAACTGAAAATTTTTCGGGTATTCTCATCAATTTCAGTCAAAGCGCCTTCCTTGTAAAGACTCAAGCTCTACACCTGTACGCCATTCTGGGTTCTCTCATAGCACTTGGATCCGTGAGATGCAGCAAGCCTCTAATAAATCAATAATAATAAGCGAGATCCTTGATTCCAGGACCAGAAACCTTGTGTCAGTGACCAGAATTAGTGATTACGTGCTCTCGAATGAGCTGGTAAGTATGGCCCTTGCAATGGTAGCTGAAGACAAACAGATAAACCGTGTGCTCGAGGAACTCTTTGCAGAAGAGGTACTATTTTCGTCGCCTACTCAAAGCTTTAAGCATTTTGCTCATTGAACTCTAAATACCCAAGTTCCATAGAGTGTTCAAATCCTTCACTATTTGCAGGGAAACGAGATGTGCATTAAATCAGCGGAACTCTATCTTTATGATCAGGAAGAAATCTGCTTTTATGATATAATGATTAGGGGACGTCAAAGGAATGAAATTGTAATTGGCTATCGGTTAGCAGCGGCAGAATGTGCCGTTATTAATCCCGTGGACAAGATAAAACCACGGAAGTGGGCTAGTGACGACGTTTTTGTTGTCATCTCCTCGGGTGAATGAGAAGGAATATGGAACATTTTACAAAATTATGAATCATGCCGCTACACAGTTACAGGTAGCTGACAGTTCTGCAGTAACTGTTCAACATACCCGTCACCCTTCTACTGATATTGGTAATCCCTCACGACGGTAGGCAGCTGTTTGATTAGCTCATCTTAGCCCTTTGTAATGTCGCTATTGTCTTCTCCCCCATATCGAGCCAAAAAAGTCAGAAGATATGGAACAATGTTTTTGCGGGACAAAATTCAGAATGACACGACTGGAAAGAATGCTGGTTGGAAAGCTCAAGTGTACGAATGACTACCACCACAGTTGTGCATGCTAGCTATTGCCAGTGGATTAATACTGGTTTCTCCCTTGCAAAAGAAGTCTAAATTGGGTGGAGGTTGTTAAGGCCACTAACTCGAGATCGACTTAAGTCCCATACAAATGTAACAAAACATCACCGGTAACTTAAAGAACATTGTGTCAGTATCATGTGTGTAAATAGCAAATGGTACGGAGTATTAAAATTCATACACCGTCTTTCCGTACGAATTTGGAAGCCAAGTCGAAGTGTGTCACGTAGAACGTGATACCACCTGGTTTGGTCAAGAAACTGACCTTTTAATGTTGGGTGTTGCTAAATACCGTTCCCAAAATTTTATCTTTCGTCCTAATTTCGATGAAAATGTCCTCTTTCTTCATCGCCCCTAAAATCTCGTACCCCACCCATGATCATATAATCAATAAGATGTTTTAACTTTGACATTGTGCGCTCGATCTTTGAATTTCATCATCCTCCTCCTTACATCCTTCTCAATAAAAATACACAAGTCGTAAAAGTACAACAAAAGGCAAAAAACCATGGTTCCGAAACTCACATAGTGCCGCAGCCTCTCCTGTTCCTGAAAATTGGCGAAACTTTCGGACCATGATCTTTCTAAAGAATCTGCTTAGTTGCCACCCCTTGATCAGTTCCTGTTGTTCCTTGCCGTCCAAATTGGAAAAATCTAATGGCCTGATACTTTGGTGTCTAACAGACGACTGCAAGGTTAAGCAGTGCATCTGCAACTTGCTCCCTTGGCTTCCTAACTGAAAGACCAAATACACCCAACAAACATGAGTTGTGCATAAACATTTTGATTGAGAATTTTGGTTTTTGGTGGAATGAAAAGTAAAACTTGGAGATGGGTTTTGGGTTTAACCTACATAGTTGCTGTTTAGATTGCTGCTAGTTTTGTAGTTGAGTCGATTATTGATGGGGGTGTTTCGCCGTTTCTCATTATGTATATCTACAATTCATTGTTCTTGGTTTATCTTCAATTAGTGGAAATTGGGCGTTATTTCGAGGATACATCTGACTGTTTGTTGTTTCGCCGTTTCTCATTATGTATCTGCAATTCATTGTTCTTGGTTTATCTTCAATTAGTGAAAATTGGGCGTTATTTCTTTTCCTTACATAGAAAAGAAAATGGTTTGCAGCAGTTGCAGGAATCGGAGGACGCAATTCTTCTTGAAGAAACTGATGCTGGTGTTCAAGATGATTAAATGGAGGGTCTTAAATTCAAGAAGTTGAGTGCCAAGGATCAAAGTGTAAGAAATTTAGGGATCGCAAATAATAAGAAGATTTTGGTCAAACTTGAAGCGAAAGTGAAAAATTTGCGATATTTAGTTGGTACCATACTAAATCAATAATAGCCTATCCTCGGAGATTTCGGTTCGGTCCATTAATTTCAGGGAGTAGGTTGATTCTTTGTTTTGGGCTGAGCCCACAATAATATGTCTTTTTGAATTGTTTTTTAATCTTATTCTCTTTTTGGCTTCAAAATTCAAAACTGGGTTGCTAAATACTGTCTCTAAAAATTTTCACTCATGCTCCATTTGAACGAAAATATCCTTATTATTTATTGCCTCTAATTTTTCACTCCGCCCTTGTCGGGTCCAATTTCCTCTGTTTGATCTGTTAGAACGAAAGAGCGATAGTATTCTCGCTTCATCATTGCTATTTTTTTATTATGTCCGTTAGTCTTTTAATAAGTTTAGGGGGTTATGTGTAATAGAAGTAGTCAAAAAGGAATAATTGTTAAAGGGGTTAGGTTGTAACATTTGGGATACAAATTCTTAGCTTCGGCGGGAAATGTATCGGCATGAATTTTATGAATAATCTCCCAATCTCTCTACTCTCTATTCTCTTATTTCGAATTCTCTAATTCTCTCTCAGCTCTTCTCGATCAATCACTAATTCACTACAAAGTGGTATCAGTGCAATCGAATTATGGAGATTAATGACGGACGGAACTCGTATAGCTCAAGCAATCAAATCAAATGAGGAACGGATTGAAGCTATTGCTAGAGAAGGAATGGCGACTCAGACTACTATTTCTGATTTGAGCAAGGAGTTGCACACGGTGAACGAGCAATTAACCGATTTTATGGTAAGCTTCGATAGATTAGCGGCAGAAATCAAAGAGAAGAATGTGGTGAATAGTGATCATAGCGACAGAACCGGAGATGACGATTGGAGCAGGACTCGTGGAGGAGAAGTTAATGCCACAAGTCACATCAAAATCAAGTTTCCTAGGTTTGATGGACTCAATCCAACACCTTGCAGCTAGATTCGAAAATGCCAAAAGTATTTCCAATTCAAACAAATGAATGATGTGAAGAAGGTTTCCTTAGCCTCAATTCATTAATTTGGATGGAGCTGTGGACGAGTGGTATCAAGATGTGTCGGGCGGCAAATGGTGCACTGACGTGGCCATGATTTGTCGAGGAGATTTTTGTTCAATTTTAACCAGCGAGAAATGAAGATCCTAAGGACGAGTTCAACCATTTGCAACAAATTGGAACTATTAGAGAATATCAGAACATATTTTAGGCATTGAGAGCTGCTATAGCTGCCACAACAAGCATCAACCGAAATCTTATTGGATATTCAGTTTCATCAGTGGTCTTAAACCAGAGATCAAGAGTACGATATGCCTTCTCAAACCTAATTCCTTATCTGAAACCATTAGCTTAGATAGATTGCAGGAGTTTGCCTTAACTACAATAATTTCGAACTCAAATATATCACCTGCTACCAGACCTAATTTGAAAGGAATTTCGCCTACTCTACCAATGACTTCTAGATTACCTGTTGCTAATGCTAAACCTTGGACATCTACTGGAAGCAGCCCTAGCTCAACTTCCACTAAAACCATTCCTATGAAGAGGCTAAATTTTGAACAAATGCAAGCCAGGAGAGCCAAGGGTTTATGCTATAACTATGATGAGAAGTTTGTACCGGGACATCAATGTAAAAACCATCAATTGCATATGTTGGAGACAAATTCTAAGGTGGTGGAGTTAATTGAGGAGTGTGAGGAGTAAGACATGTTGGAGGAGATGGTAGCTAATGAAGGGGTTGAGATATCCTCACAGGCAATGGCTGGTTTCCAAACCCCTAATACATTGAGAATCCAAGGTATAGTTAATAAGAGGCATGTGATAATTCTTATTGACAGTGGGAGTACTCACAGTTTTTTGGACCCTAGAGTGGCTAAGGAGATTGGCTGTGTGAGTGTTGAAAAACCTCACATGCAGGTCACTATATAGCTGATGGTAACAAGGTCAAAAGCACTGCCATGTGTCCTTACTCCTTAGTTTGAATGAGAGATGCAATGACACAAGTTTATCAATGAAATGAAAATACTTACCTTCGGAGGCTGTGATGTGGCATTAGGAGTTGATTGTATTTCATAGTTTAGTCCTATTACCATGAATTTTAAGAATCTCAAGCTTATGTTTGAAAAGGATGGTAAGAAGGTCATTTTGAAGGGTAACAGGAGAAATTCCAGGCTAAGAGGGTTAACACAACAACTGTTTGCTTCTTCATTTTCCAAGGTAATCAAGAAGGCAGCCTTTGAAGTAATGGGCCAGCAGTTTGCAGTCACTGTGGCTCGTGAAGGAATGGAAGGAGTGACAACCTCTGGGGGGGGGGGGAGGGAACTTCTAAAATCAATTTGAAAATTTTATT
>JAOWAN010000047.1:5739234-5749275 GCA_028566635.1 Lobelia cardinalis | reverse complement strand
GAGAGAGAGAGAGAGAGAGAGAGAGAGAGAGAGAGAGAGAGAGTTGTGATTTGATGTGATATTTGATAGGATATAAAGGTGATATAGGAGTATGTAAAAATAGTAGTAGAGAGGGAAATTTTGTGTTTTTGGTTTATTTTTCAAATAATGTTTGAAAAATAAGACGAGTGAAGCATCAGTCTTGGTAAGAGTTCTCTCCTCCTCTTGTATTCAATTCAACTTTAAGTATACAATTTAATTTATTTTTCATATTCATGCTTTTATATTTTCGTCTTTAATTTTTTGGTTCTTTTATTGTTAAAGGACGGTCGAGCGCATGCTTTCTACACCCTCTTCTCCTCTTCCTCTTCCTCTTCCTCTACTTACATTATGTCGCTTTCAGAACACTTAAAATGAAACAAATGAATTATTTGATTTTTCTTCATCACAGTAATCCGTAAATAGACATTGTTTGCATGCTTAGAACATTTGTGCAGTACAATATAAGAATGTACATGCTAAAGTGTATATTCGATGCTGAGCAATGTAAAACTGAGAGAACCAAAGATTTAGGAATAATGTTTATTCAATTTTAAGAAAAAAATTGCTTGTTCATTACAATGACATGTTGCACATTACATTATTACTCCTACTCTCGTAGCTTTAGATTGTTACAATTTGATGCACATCCAGTTAGATGTATGAATATTTTGCTCTGTAATCTCCCTTGGGGTCTTCATTCATATGCAAACTTTCTAAGTACAGCAACAGGAAGTGATAATGATGGAGGGATGAATGTATGTGCTATCTTCTTTTATGTAAAAATGTGCCCTCGTTCACTGGAGATAGCGGATATGTTGTACCCGAGGAAATCTGTTCCTACCAAAAAACGATTACCAAGACATGAGTCTCAGATTTATTGGCAGCAATCTAACAAAAAAATGCATCTATGATCCACCCATTTATTCCAGCCAAATAAGATCAATATTGTTTGCTTCTCTGTACCTCCTTTTTCCCTGACATTAACGAACTGGACTGTAGAACAGTGAGGAATTCTTCAACCACTCTTACCCACCTGTAATAGAGACGGCTAACAGATCATGATTCTTGACTTTTATGTAAAAATAGGGTACTTACTAATAAAAATAAGAAAGGCAAATTCATTGAAGCTCAGAGCAAAACTGCAGATTTACAACTCCCCAAACAAAACCTTCAAAATCATGTAATTTCTGGAAGATCCTGGACATTCCCTAAAACACCACTGATTATTTTGTTTATTTTCAGAAATGCATTTATTGAATGCTAATCTGGTAAATTATTACTGCGTTTGTTGTCATAGCAAATTCTTATAACCAAACTATCTAACCTTTCACATGGGCTATGCATGGCCTAGATTTATCACTGAACTTGCATATAAAAACAATGTGAAAGCCAAATTATGGATTAACATCCACTAGAGTGCTTATTCCCTAATTGCACTATCAAATGGCCGTCACATGTCCACTAGTTTAAGTGTGCATTGACGCAAATTGAAGGAATAAGTAATAGAGAGGACTCAGGTCCCAGAATTGTGCATTCAGCTTCACGATTATATTGTAGTCGCAGAAGTAAATATATATGTACAATAAAATAAGCTAAAATTGCCAAACATGCAATTGGTTAAAAACAGAAACAAAATATTACCACAGTTGCTGTCCATTCATCCCTTCAAAATAAGCAATATGTCCTCCATGCTCTGTGGTAGCTAGAACAATATTTTTGTTCACCCTATAAGATAAAGAATATGAAATTTGTTTCTTGTAGGGGTACCATAAATCTCGGCAATAACTACATAATATTTGAAAAAATAAAAATAAAATAAAATAATTATCCTGGTGAGCTGATCACTGTCAAAGTTTCAATATTTTGGATAAATTATGTGCAGTAGAACTTTGGCCCCTGATTGAATTTTACTGCATATTTTTACTTCTACCAAAATCCACTTAGGGTACAGCACAACAATGTATCTCTTTAGGTTCACTTTTTGAATTATTTTGACATCATGTTATGATGTATCTCTTCTGGTTAATAATTCACTGAAGCTGCTCTATATGTACAGGAAAAAAAATTCATCAACTGCAAAAGCAACTCCAATCAGCATTGCTAACAAAAATTCTTCTTTTCACTTTCTTCCTGTAAATAAGATATCACCAGTTGACCGAATGTATTGGGCATCTGCTTAAATGTAAACCTGTTTTAGTCTTAGAATGGTGTATTTTCATACCAGGGATGTGCAATATTTTGCCATTACTTGAATATTTCAACTCCTTTTTTTCCTTACATGACTTGGCTCATTATCAACCCCATGATAGATATGAGTGAATGCACTGCTTCTTTTTCTTCTTTATCCCACCCTCCCGCTCAATGAAAAAGATGACAATGTTTTATATATATATATATATATATATATATATATAAATTTTTCTCTGGGATATCAATATTCTATTAAGATGTATCAATTCATACCGGCATTCATCCCAAGGAATGGCTTCTTGGGTACAGACTGGATCATCTATTGCATTGAGACAGAGGAGTGGCACCTGTACATTCCCCACAAGATGACCACTGCTCGCCCACCTATGGAATGAATCAATACTCTGGAAAAGATTATGAATTTCATTAGATCAGAGGAAACAGAGAGCATAATGAAGAGATCGTAAATTGAACACATATTTGTTAGCTCCTCTTTCTAGCACCACCATAAGATGAGTTAGTGATTTAACATTGAACAGGCTCTTTCCCACAGCATTTTAGTGCAATAGAAGTGTGTCAAGGTCATGCATTGTCATGCTTCGTGTATTGTCTCTTCACATGCAAATAGTGAACACAAGTGAGGGGATTCTTAAACTAAGTATGATAGACTCCTTTCTCCCTAACTGTTTAACTTTGAAGACAAGTTTGTCCCGAAATGAGTTACTTTTCTAATTAATGTACTGTATGATCCTTTATCAATTATCATGTCACAATGTGCCTTGGAAATTATATCTGCACACCAAGATATTGTATGTATATATGCCACTTAAATTGCTTACAATCTCCTTCATTATTGTTAAAAACAAAGATGTGGCAATCATTTTGAGGCGGAGATAGTGCATTTCAGCCCCTCCCTAACAAATTTATCTTTAATGTTGGTAACTTAGAAATGAGTATTACCACAAATCCTCCAGCAACTCGAGCAGATTTATCATTGAAGCCTCGAACAGAACATGACTGCGAAATGTATGTAACAAATTTAAGTTAGTCCAAATAGCAGGATTTCGTTGATGAATTTCCATTTGTACAGAAGTTTTAGCTAGGAAACTTACACAAATACCAATAAAGCGTAGAAAAAGTAAGAAAAGAACCACTTATAATTGAAAATTAGAAAGATGTCCTGAGTTTCAAACTTGGTTGTACAAATCTTTATAACTCTAATATCTGAGTAAATTGAGTTAAACAAAACCTTGCTGTCACGTGTCACCTATAAGCGTTCTTCGAAGTCCCCAAGTAGCCACCAGATCCTCAACTCAGTAAATAGGTCGTATGCCTAAATAGGTAAAAGTAGCTAGCAACCTTCTCACTTCTGCCAGAGGCTAATAACCATCTCCATCCTTTCACTAACTCCTTAAACTACTGCACCACAAATATAGCTTTAAGCCCGCCTTCCCTCTGTGCATGACCCTCCCGAGAACCATCAGGGCTCTTGTCGATTATCAGTCTCTGCTTTCACTCTAACATGATGTTTTTCATTTTCATCAGGTGTGATTTGACTATATATTAAGAGCCATCCACTTAAAGTTGGTTTGAAATATTAATTGACAACGTTAATTAGGCTCTTTAAGTTTCATATACTGATGTCATAGATTGTCAAAATAAGTGATGAATTCAATAAAGTAAGAGAACATAGATTACCTTCTCAATGCCTTCCCAATCTGATAACTTTGTATAGATATGCTTGTGCCTACAAGAAACCCACATTTGATTATGTAAGATAAAATCATAGTCTGTGTTCTGAATATACTGTTCGTAAGGTCAGCATTCCTTGTGCAGTTATATATTCTTTAAACTCATTTATGCATTCTCAGTAAGAACATAAATTAAGGAATTTTGATAGGAAGGTGATGCAGACATACTTCTTGGCAGCTCCCTTTAAGCCGCTCCCTAAAACTCTATCGTAGAACTTTTGCATAAGCCCACGGCTGAAAAACCTGTCACCGACCTGCCAACAAGAGGGAGGGAAAGGAGGAAAAAACATGCAACTTAGAAAATATTGATGTTACTTTTTGTGAAATAGAATTAACGAGGAAGGCAGCATCTACAGCTCTTCTTCCATTCAAGCCTTTACCGCAGTTGACAGAAGCATAAAAGAAACATAGCACAAAAAGTGTTGGTTACTTGTAGCTAATAAGAAGTTGCATAGAGATTTTGGTCAAGTAATGGTCATGTAAGCTTTCAGAAACTACTAACCAAAAGGTCCCATGGATTAGAGATAGCAACTGCACCAGCTATAGGGCTTTTAAACCCATCCTCGCCAAGATATTTTACCTGTGATGTGTGAAGTGTGAAGTGAATCAGCATTTTGATATTAAGTTATCAATACTAAAAATATGATAAATTTGGTATAGACATATTCGTAAATATAAAAGGTAAAAGAATAGTGGATTACTGTAATATTTATCAAAGAGGTATAATACGTAGCTTTAAGCATATTTAATATTTATCAAAGAGGTATAATACATAGCTTTAAGCATATTTCATGTAATAAGCTATGTAATCTTGAGGCTAATGTTTCTCAATCATGCTCGGCATAAAAAGCTTCTTCAAAGCACATGTGAGTAAATTGCAGCATGCATATGCTTGTCGGGTACACTCATGCCAAATGAATGAAGCAGTTGGTAGGTGTTTTTTTGCCTGAAAAATTATGTATCTCAAGTAGCTTCCACTTGTACCAGATTATATTTGGGGTCTCTTTTAAAAGACATAAGTAAGATCACATGCAGAAATCTCTTTTTCCTGCTTAATTTTGCAAAAATTATATTGATGGTAGCTTCACTTCACATATATTCAGTAGAAAACTTCTCAATTACAAGTACATAATCACACTCAATGTAAAGGGGAGGATGGAAATATTGATCCTATGAAATTTATACCAGAAGATTGGCACCAAGGCTAGTTCCAACAGCTAGAAGAGGCGTTTCTGGGTTTTCCTGGTGAAGATGATTAATGACTTCACGTAAATCCTCTGTCCCTCCAGCAGTGTAGAAGCGATCAGACTGCACAAATGTCCAGAACAAGAGACTTGCTCAGCTGGGCTTTAAAATATACGTCATTCAGAAAAAGGACATTCAATCATCAAAAACATAATGTCAGATCAGCATGGGAACTCATTTACTAGTTCAGAATCTTCAGATTAATCACACAATAATCCACCCCCCCCCCCATTCCTCCTTTGTTTACTCTTCTTCCCTACTCCTTTCACACATCAAGAACTTAGTACATCCTCTAACTCTCTGTACAAAATAGAACACGAAGTACGCCTAGATTTACGAACACATTCTTAGTATGCTTGTGGAAAGCCAAAGAGCAGTTAATTTGGCATTGTCTACCCAGTTTTCTGGTCTTACTTTCATAATTCAGATAGGTAAATACCATTTTTAAATTGTTATGTAACTTCAATTATAATTTCTTAAAACATATACTAATATGATAAACAACGAAGTATTAGCTTCAAAAGATTTCAAAAAATAAAACCCACATCTGAATTTTGAAAATGACAACAAAAAGTAGCTATGAAACTCCATACACAACGAGGTGCAGTCTAGACGCCTCACCTGTTTCCAATAGGTCACGGGTTTGAATCACGTTGGGGGTAGGTGGGAAACCACTAACAATCCTCATTAAAAAGAAAAGAGAAAAAAGGAAAACTATGAAACGCTATACAAACAGGCCCAGAAGGCTCTTTCTTGTTCCAACATTATTTCCAACAATTGTCTGTACATGGAATTTAAGAATACTTAGTACGAGTTCTACGCCTCCAAATAGTCTTTGGCTACAGATTATAATACAAACAGAAATAGAAATAATTTTTTCATAGTCCGATAAGAATACTTACTGTGAGTTCTACGTCTCCAAGCCCCAGATGGTTGCTCACAACAACATTCCATCCACGTTTTGCCATCTTGAGAGCTAAATATTTTACATACTGGCATTCATGGCACACAATTTAAAGGAATGTGAGTGTAAAAGATAACATTTACAGGTCAAGACCGGAAAAAGGGCCAAACTGAAACTAGTTACAAGAACAAGCAAAACTCACAGAAGAATGAGATTGGCTCGTTAATCCAGGAATCACTATGACGAGAGGAACTTTGCCATCCTTATTAGTTCCATTGACTTGACTATCTCTCTCTAAAACTAAGAAATGAGGGGGGCAACAAAAGAGTCGGTAAGGAACAATAATCATCTATACATCAGTAAATTTCAGTAGACTGCACAATTAAAATGTTACTACAAATTTATTCGTGTCTAAAGCACATAATTCTCATGGGGCATTTAAAATGTCTTATCAGCAAACAGAGACATAAATCTCATCTTTTGAACTACTCCCTCCGACCCAAAAATGAGTGTCCTGGGTACTGATGATCACGAACAAAAGGGAGACCATTTTGGGGTGGAGTTAGTGATTAAAGAATAGTTCCTTGTAAAAACATTTGGAAAATACTAGGTACAAATGGAAAAAGAGTCATTTACCATCAGAACTCATCAGCCAATCCAAAGCTATAGTTCCACCATCAGCCGTGGTGAACAGTTGTCTGGACAGGAAAATATGGGCAGTTTAGTACTAGCTAAAGAACTACATGCAGTTTCTGATGTAATGAGATTGTATTTATATTATACATCGTATTCAGATCACTTACTTAAATCGCCCCTCCATACCAAGATAAGTGTTATGTTTGATTTGGCACACAATTGTAGGAGAGCTAATGACTTTATAAATGTGTGGATACAAAGAGCCATAATTGGTCCATGAAATTTTTTTGGCGACAACTCTTTATTTTAGCTCCAAAAAGGGAACCCAAAGTGAACATTTATTTTTGGACACCCCAAAAAGGCACACAATTTAAAGAAATGTGAATTTTATGTTGGTTTCATTATTGTTAGTCTCCCTCAGTCTACGAAAAACAAGTCCACCTCGCAGACAACACACATGTTGAGGAGAGCTGAAAGACAAGATATAAATTTGACTTTTGAATATAAGCACTTGACTACCAGTTGTTCTTAAGACATGAAAGATTCCGAAGTGTTATTAGCTAGAAAATGCAGGCAACAAGGTCTCATCTGAAGGATTGAACTATTGAATAGGTGTAACTTACACTCAGACTGTTGTTTCCGTCCGGTTCATACACTAACGCATTATGGATTAAGAATGAACTCCATTTATGAGACAACAGTACCTAATTTCATCTTACAGCTTGAATATTATAGTATCTTAAGCAGAAGAGACATTGTTGCTTGCATTTCGTAGCTAATAACACTTTAGAATCTTTCATGTCTTTAATTACATGACCAAATGGCACTTGACAATAGTTAAAATTTGTCTCTCCATAGACAAGAAGTATGGACTAATACTATTCCTAGATGCCTTTAGAAAAAAGTCCAGTCAGTTGATCAACCTGAAGAAGTTGAAAATATTTAAAATATGCTTCGAAAGAGAAACCGCTGGTTTTACGTGGTCCATAAATGCCTAAACTGAAACTTGTAAACATCAAAATGATTGAAAAATAATAATAATAAATGGAGACGTAATGGAGCAAATTTTACCTTTTGTAGTTGAAAAAAGACTTCTTCAGTGTCCCTAAAAGAATGGTCTGAAGATGTGGACTAGTAAGCCATGGAGTAGCCACATACCTGCAGCATAGAATATTGAAATGATTAGACAATAGAATCGTTAGGATCATATTCCATCCATTGCTTCTGTCAGAAAAGCAATTATACAAATAAATGCAGAGTAAAGCTGACAGATTGTCATAACAGTACAAACATCAATCAAAACTGTAAGAATTCAGATTATGTTGTAAAAAGAACACTTCTACTTTGATCTTGAAAGAATTCAGATTATGTTGTAAAAAGAACACTTCTACTTTGATCTTGAACTCCTAGTTCAGTGTATATTGGTCTGATGAATCTTAAAGCACAAATAGTTATGAACTTTCAAATTTATAAATGCAGGAAAAGAGTAAAACTACTTTTGGGATGGAATATTGAGTTCGTCTTCGAACTTAAAATACGTAATAGAAATAACGCTCCAAAACATGCTGGCAATGTTGATCAAAATCAGAGCATACTAATCTTTATTACATCATCAAACCAGGTATTAAAAAAGATCATGTCAAGAATCAAAAATGTTAAAAGTAAAAACAGTTATTATTTTCCTAAGTCATTGCAACACTAATAAATACAAATGTGATCTCTCCCTAGTGATTACCTCGATTCTTGGTACCAAAACAGCAGAGACACTTAAGAAAAGTACTAACTTCGAGGTATATTGTAATTTGTACACAAACGGGGGACATTTAGCTTCATTGGAACGAAATCTTTGGTACGTAGCAACATCAGCAAAAGATAGACATGAACTTTTAAGATGGGAAGATAGAATGATAGAAGAAAGGGATACATTATGAAGGTTGATATCAAAACTTTTCCAGAGTGCCAATGCAACCAAATCATTTTTAAGTTCATGTTCAATAGGTACAAGCTAACCGACTTCAAATGGAAATTGTATTTTGTTTCAAGCATGGAATTGTTGCACCAACATTAAGAATTGAAATGACTCAATCGTTGTAACAAGATTAACAATGGTAATAAGATATCAGCAGCTTGAACTTGAACCCAACATAAGAAGAACAAGAAGAACAAACAACATTATAGCTGCCATGGCAAGAAAGAGCTAAAACCAGGACCGGCTCTTAGGGCGTTCAAGATGGCACGATCGCACAAGGGCCCCACTTTTAAAAGAATCCAAAACATTGAGTCCACACACATATGAAAAATAAAAAAGTAGATCTGGTACTCCACTTTATTAAGTTGTACTTTCCGCGTCCCACTTCAAAAATTACACTTTTTGTTTTAGCTTGTCTCATTTGAAGCATTACCTTTCCTAAAAAGGTCATGACATTTGACAAATTTACCATCTCTTCTTACAAAGAACAAACATGTGCCTCATATGTAGGTAATTTGCATAATTTCAACTCCATTTCTTAATCTCCGTATCGAATCACAGCGTAACTCTTGAAGTGAAAGTGGGAAACGGATAGAGGAGTAATGAATTGTATTTTTAAAACTTGTTTAGAAGTAAGAAGATACAATTAAAGTTTGAGAGGAGAGATTAATTAATTACCGGGAAAATGTCTTTCTATATTCTATAGGGCCTTACTTCCAACTTTAGCACAGGACCTCCAGTATCATTGAGACGGCCCTGGCTAAAACTATGAACGAGACAATAAGGATTCAAATACCAATTGCGAACAAGTCATTCTAATAAGTTACATACTACAGTAAGCAATAAAAGATATACTAAATGATAAGGAATAATCCAATACCAGAGTACGTACTTGGAAGACTCTGACCACTCTGTCAATTGACACTTCAATTGAGTGTCAAATTTAACTAAAACAATGCGCTAAATGAAACAATAGCAATTACAATTTTAATCAAGTCACGACCTAACTCCCACAAAAGAGTGTCTTAAACTGACATTTCAAAATCAATGCAACCTTTTCCCAAATCGTCGATACTCAACATACTACATTCATTTAGTTCAGACCAATAAAAGTATAAAAATAACTACTACACAACAAAAAAGGAACTAAAACTTGGAAATTTTGGTTAGATTATGCAATGGTTAAGAAACAGTTAAGTAGGGGAAGGGGTTCAGACCTTCCATGAAGAAGTTTACACTTGGAGACAACCTCGTTGTAGACGTCGGAGCTGGAATTGTAGGTCAAGGAAATCGATCCGCCTCTGAATCCAGTGAAGAGGTCTTGA
>JAOWAN010000047.1:5703285-5730627 GCA_028566635.1 Lobelia cardinalis | reverse complement strand
TATGCGTAAATATATATGGTCCATTAACACTTATTATATTAATATTATTATTAAGTTATTCTTGTTTTCTTCATTGTTTAACGTTGTTGATGAATTCAACCATTTGAAATAAATAAAAATGCAAACGCACAATTTTTTTTTTGATAATTATTAATTTAATGTATGAAAATAATAATACACATCGTTAAAAAACAATACTTACATAAAGATATAAAAAAGCAAGACTTACATAAAGAATAACATAATAATAATTATAATAATATTTCAATATTTGTAAACCGGTGAAAATCATCCATTTTTAAAAATATTTAATGTTTAAATTTAATAAGGGATGAGAAGGTAATTAAATATTTCAATGATAAGGCAAAATAGTTATTTCCTCAAAAAATTGAAGAGCACAAGTATACTTAAGATTATTTGAGGGTAAAAATATTTTTTTTTTCAAAAAATGGTAGGCTCCGTATAAAAGTCGAACCTGAGGAGAGCAACCAAATTTGGCCAATCCACCAGGGGCGGTGCAATTGAGGAAGTTGTACCTAGCTAATTATGTGTAATTCTATATATACAAGTGGAATTATACAATCTTCGTAATTTGTTCCATCACAATAAATCAATTGAGACTTTAGTGGAAATATTTTGAATTTTTGATATTTTGTAATTGGACAATGAAACGAAATTAACGACACTAACTAGTTTACTGAATTTGTTAGAAAGTCAATACTCTATTTTCGATATCTCCAAAAATGACGGGAGGAGCACGGTTAACAATTTACAAGTAATGATATGTATATATAAAAAAAAATTAACAGCAAAATTATTATAATGTATTAAAATATTATAAATTAATTATAATGTAATTATTTTAATTTTATTATTGATATTTTTTATATATTTAGCATTTTTTAAATTTACACAAATAAAACTTTGCTGATTATGGAACAAAACAAAGGATTATTCCATGCAACGGATGTATTTGTAAAAGGATACCATAAATAATATATTAAATATTAAATATAAAAAATTAATGTATAACATTTTAATTAATTACGTAGCATTTTTTTAAAAAAATTACACAAATAATACTTGCTGATTATGGAACAAAACAAGGGATTATTCCATGCAACGGATGTGTATAGAATAGGAGGTAGCTATTCAATTGAGAATCACTATTTATTTGAGAATCTAGAAATTTTTAAGAGTCTTTAGATCTAAGTATTTGAATGATTAAGATTAAATTAAAGAAAAACAACAATCGTTGGTAATTTTGTAATAAAGTAGAAGTACAAGAATATTTATGTAAATATTAAATTTTTTCTCTCCTTTAAAAACGTAATTTACTTTAAAATAAAATATCTCATGATATATAATTTGAATTAAATATAATTACGAATTATTCTTCAAAATTAAATTTTCTTTCAAACAAGATCCATCAAGAATATATTTCGATGATTTTTTTTAGTTCAACTATAAACCATAAAATTAATACTGTGAACCATGAATTTACTTTTACAACTGTGAACCATGAAATCTATTTTTCCTTTATGAATTGAATTTCATGGTTCACAGTATTAATTTCGTGGTTCAGAGTTGTACAATACTTAGTTCATGCTATTTTCACTGCAAAGTTGAATTTCGTGGTTCACGATATTGATTCAATAGTTCACAGTTATAAATTTCACGGTTCAAAGATTTAATTTCATGGTTCACAATTTTAATTTTACAGTTCATAGTTGTAAATTTCATGGTTCAAAGTTGTAAATTTCATGGTTCACAGTTTCAATTTCATTGTTCAAATTTATAAATTTCATAATTTACAGTTGTAAACTTCATGGTTCATAGTTTTAATTGCATAGTTCAAATTTACAAATTTCATGATTTATTATTGTAAATTTCATGATTCATGATATTGATTTCATGGTTCACAGTTTTAATTTTATGTTTCTCAGTTGTAAGTTTCATGGTTTAAAATTTTAATTTCATGGTTCACAGTTGTAAATTTCATGGTTTACAGTTTTAATTTCACGGTTCAAAGTTGTAAAATTCATGATTCACTGTTTTAAATATCATGGTTCACAGTTGTAAATTTAATGATTCATAGTTTTAATTTAATGGTTCAAAGTTGTAAATTTCATGATTCACAGTTGTAAATTTCATGGTTCACGATATTGATTTCACAGTTTTAACTTCATGGTTTACAGTTGTAAATTTCATGGTTTAAGTTTTAATTTTATGGTTCATAGTTGTATAATGGTTCAAAGTTTTAATTTCATGATTCACAGTTATAAATTTCATTATTCACAGTTGTAATTTTTATAGTTCATAGTTGTGAATTTCATGGTTCATAGTTCGAATAAAAAAATATTGTCTTGTTTGAAAGATAATTTAATTTCAAACAAGAATTCACAATCAGATTTTAATTTTGAATTTTAGAACATGAGATATGAGCATTTTAAAGAGATGCTGAAAAAATAACTATATTTATTATTGACTTTTTGTAAATATGCTTTGAATCCTTCTGCTGCGATTACAATTTAACAAGCAAATGTTTCCTGAGTTTTGTATGAAATTATCGTCATATTTCACCGCATATTTTTTATTATATCTAAAAATTTTGTGTAATCTCAACCATTAATTTTTTTAATTTAATAATTTAGATTGATTCTTAAAGTTCTCAATTATTTAAAGTTTTTAGTAGATCACCTCCCTGTAATAGGATACCATAAATAAAAATTTTAATATTAAATATAAAAAATTTAAATACATGCATTTTGATTATTAGATCTGATATAAATTCTAACCTTGTTTCGAAATTTCAACACAGAAAACGCACTTGGCCATAAAATTAAATTACTAAAGAGATTGTTAAATGGATAGTTTATTGGATCTGAATTTGCATTTAACTTATTTCTTTAATCTTTGATGGTAATGGATCATACCATAAATGTAATGTACCCTTCCACTCTATTTAAAGCTGGAAAATAACACTCAGTATCCTACGGTATCAAACGGAAAGCTATAATTTTTCTGAAGAATTTAATCATGGAGTACTACTCCACTCGATTTCTCTTTTTCTCTCTTGCTTTATTTTACTTCATTTGTGCAGTAAATTCCAAAGGCGGCCTTGTTTCCATCGTAGACAAGGGACGTCGCAACATCGTCGTCGGTTCGGATGCATTAGAAAAATATTTCCTTCACATTATCAACGGGCTTAACGATGATTTGATCTTACATTGCATCTCGAAGGAGACGGATCTCGGAATCCGTACGATTGGCTCTGGAGTTGATTACAATTGGAGTTTCCATATGAATTTTGGCGAAACGACTCTGTTCACATGTGCGTTCGAGGGAAATCCGTGGGGACGATCACATAGCCAACAATTCATTGTCTTCGATGAAAGCCATGTAGCCAGTAGATGTGGTCATAATTTTGATAATAATTGCTATTGGTGGGTTACAGATCTTGGTTTCTATTTTGCTAATCACCTAGGTGTTTGGCCTGACGATTGGGAGAAGGTGTACGATTGGGCATGAAATAAATGCTTCATTTTTTTTTTAATCAAGGAATAATATTTGACGAAACTTTGTTATAAAGCCACATTTTTGTACCCGAATGTTAATGAAGTCACATTTATTAATTTATTTGGGTATGTCATAGACCTCGAGGTTATTACTCGACAAAAAATAGAGAAATAGTACTTCCTGAGTTTCGAAAAGAATAGAGCCGAGCTTTATATTATGTAAGGTTTCAGGTTCGATCATTCCCATGCCCCCTTGGGGAAAAAAAAAAAAAAAAAACCTATTGTTTTTGATGAGTTTAGAAGTCATTCCTACATCACCTGCCAACTAACATACTCGTCTATCTCTCAAATGTGGGAATGTTGATGTTCCAGGAAATATCATATTTATCTCCAAGGAAAAGCATTTTCAAGTTTGTTTGATCTTTAACAATTAAATACGAATACATGTGAAGAAGGTGCATATATTTAAACAAAAGGGGGAGTCATTGCAATCTTGTAGGATCTTACAGGATGTAAGTGTAAGTTTTCTCCAACAGACAATGTTCCCAACTTTGGCGCGCGACGGCTTTGAAGCTGGCCTATGTTGACTCTTTTGCACCTCAATTTTTAATTCACCCATGTTTTATTATACAACTCTGCACGTGACTAGCACAGCAGTCCTTAAAATTTCCAAATTTCAATTATCCAACTGCTTTAAAGAAATAAAATTAATTTTTGATTAGAATCACGAATAAGAATGATATTTATTTCATCGTCAAACAAAAGTAAAAAATATATATAAAGGGTTACTCCAAAATTCTACATTTTGATAAAATTACAGTTTAATAAAATTTTAGGTTTTCCCTTTTTAAGAAAGATAACTTTCAAATATATTTATTTCTAAATTGAATTTTGGTCGTATTATATACAATAGTCAAAATTGATACATCTTCAATTATACTTATTTGTCTCAAAATAAATATTAAAAATTATATGTAGTATAAATTAAGATGAATTTTACTGTTTATAAAATTGATTATATGAATAATAAAAGAAGTCTCTTAATATTAGTTATTAGAGTATTTAAATATATATATATCATATAATATAATGGTGAAAGAGTAATTAAGTGTAATTGGTATATTATGAGTAAAAGAGAAAGCGAGGGTATGTGTGAGAAAGAATATCTGAAAATGTTTGATTGTGTGTTATGAAGTTATGTATTACGATGTGAAGGAAAAAAACATATCAAGAATCTATCTATTAAATAATTTTAATTATTTAATTTTTATTTAAATATAATATTAAATTATTTTTCTCAAGCGCACAAACAGTTTATAGTCCTCAATTAGAAGAAAAAAACACATAAAAAGTGAGGTTCACAATCAGGTAGGCAAAACTGACTGCAAACCAAAAACATAGGGATGGCCCCAAAGATCCATCACCAACCACAAAAAAGAAATATACGGCCCCCACATGGCCATAACCCGCGTGTTCACAGGTCGATTTGTTTCGATTTTACGACACTTTTGATAAAAAAATGCAATCACATTAATATATCATTTTTTTTTAAATTTTAAATCATAATCAATTCAATTCTCATATAAATTGAATAATCAATTTTTATATGTTCGGTTCTGTTTAATTATTTTTTTGGTTTAAAACAAATTTTGTGAATATTTAATTTTTTTAACTAAAAAATATTAGTTTTTAAATAAATTTGGTAATGCTTATAATTGAAATACAAAAACTACTAAATACAAATAGCGAACATACAAATTAATGATGGTATTTCAATTTTCAAATACATAATATATAGAATTATACATAATATGTATATCTAGGTTAGATTATTAGTAGGCATGCTTAAATACTACATTCTCAATTCGATTTGATTTTAGATGATCAAAATATATTTAAAATCGCAACCAATCCAATTTTTTAATTTTTAATATTTTTAAAACCAAAATTAAATTAAATATTTAGTTCAATTTTATTTTCGACGAATCGATTGGTTCCATTTTTAACTTTTTTTCCCGGCCCTAGCCATAACCCTCCAAAGTCCAACGCCCAAATTAGATACTCAAAAATAAAAAACAGGTGTTCATATTTGACCCATTTCCAAAATAAATGGAAAGACAGGACTCTCTCTCTCTCTCTCTCTCTCTCTCTCACACACACACACATACAAACACACACAAACACAGTGCAGAATTTTGTTTAGCAGAGCTCCGGATCATCAACCTTTTAAATATCAGCTCTCTGTTCCTTTAAATTTCTGCCATCCTCTCTCTCTCTCTCTCTCTCTCAAACACAAACACACAGTTGGACAGAATTTAGAGAGAGAGAGAAAGAGAGTTGTCGGGATATATATTCCGTAAATAATGATGAATATCACGGAAACAACGGACTGTTTGGACTCGATAGTGACCGTCGATTCACCCTACTCGCTCATGCTCCGAGCTCTGCTGCTCGTACCAACCTCTCACTACATGCTCGCACTTTCCCTCGTCTACGCCGTCTTTTGGTACAACATCCTTGAACTTCACTTCTTCTCCGACCTCTTCACCGGATTTCGAGGTCATAAGGTGATTTTGACCGTTGATTCCTGCTCCGACTTGTACAAACAAGTCGTCTCCAAGTGTCACCTTATTCATGGAAGGTATGTTTATCTAGCATTCTCTCACCATATTTCCTCTGTTTTCATCACATAATCCACTTTTCATTTCCCAAAAGTGGATTAAGCAATTTGTAATTTTGTGTGTGTGTGTGTGTTGATGTTGATTTGTTATTACATCTGCTTAAATGGAGTTCAGATGCTTTCAATTTAATGTTTAGACATGAATCAAGCCAAATTTAGCTCCAATTTGTTGTGTGATTGGTCAGACCAATATAGCTTCAAATGTTTAATGTGCAGATATAAGGCTACTCCATGGCTTTGTAGTCCACATCTTCAGACTCTTTTCTTGAGAGCATTTGGGAACCCTCCAGTTTTCAACTACACAAGGTGATGATTTTCTGTATTCCCTTGTTTTTTAAAATTATTTTTCTAAGTTAACACCTTTATGGAGCTTGCTCTCAAGTAGTTTCATGTGCTTTTCTTTTTCTTTTAAGTTTCATGTGCATAACTGTCCTTCTCTTCTACAACATGATGTTGCTCTTAGTGTACGATGTAATCCGTACTGCAAATTAAAGGAAATATATGAAACATAAAAGTATCTAACAAAAAATTTGGACTTTCAAAGTAGAACTTTAGTCTTCATCTTCCGGGAGCACTCTATCATTTGATCAAGCCATCATGCCATTCTTTCTCACCGGTTTATTCCATCTCCAACTCTGTGTTTAACTGGCTTTAGGCTCATCAACTAAAACAATGTCAACAAATAATGACGACAATGGTACCTGTGGATGCAAATTCTCTAATTTGCTCATTCTTCACCAAATTCAACATCTAAGCATAAGAATAAAGAAGATGTAAAACACAAACCGGGCTCCATTTTCACAACAGAAAGATAATAAGCGAAATAGTAATTAGATTCAACTATATTCACTAAATACTAAGGAATGCACAGAGCTGTAATTTGAGAATTATGAAGTTACTGAAGATGGCAAAATTTTTTAACTCAACATCATAAACAGCTATGCTGCCAGTACTAATGTTAGTTTGTTGGCAGGGAGCTAATTCAAACAGCAGATGGTGGAACAGTAGCTCTGGACTGGCTGACAAAGTTTGATGGTAAGGGGATGTTATTCTACATTTGGATGTGTTCTGAGCTAGGAAAGATATTGAATACCGTGTGAATGTGATGGATTTTTTCTGTTGATTTTTGTCATTTCTTACCATCAAAGTTTTAAGATATGCATACTTTATAAGTAATAATTCACAGCCCCGTCTGCTGGTGGAAGTTTGATTTGGGAGCATGTAGCTTCTGGTTTGGAACAAAAAAGAGTTTACATAATTTGTTAGTCAGAAGGGCCTGCACTGGCTCGATATGCAAATACATGGAACCTCTGTGTGTGTGTGTGTGTGTGTGTGTGAGAGAGAGAGAGAGAGAGAGAGAGAGAGAGAGGCAAATAAATAAATGGACCTTGAACGGTTTGACTACCTGCAAATCAATCAGTTGAGAGAGATTTCATTGTGCTGAAGATATTATACTTCACTGAAGTATGTCAGACATTGCTGTTCATTACTAACTTTTTTGTTCAACTGTTTCCAGTTGTGGAGACGGACGTGCAAGTTGATGATGGGGTTCATATAGATGATAAAGCTCCCATTGTGATAGTGATTCCTGGTCTAACGAGCGACGCATTTTCTGTTGTGAGCTCCCTTGCCCTCATTTTTGAAAACCTTTTTTTATAATGCGTATATGTATCACTCTTTCTTTCGGTAGTGCCATGTATGCTAGTAAATTGTTGGGTATTTATATTATATATGATTTATCTTTCTGATGATATAAAACAGCAAAATGCTCTCTGCTTCTGGGGTCATCTTTCTATGATTGATTTGTTCTAGCGTCTTTTGTTGCGTTCTTTCATTCTGACATTTTTTAATTTATGACAGTACATAAAGCATATCGCTATGTACATGGCAAAACGTGGCTGGAATGTTGTTGTGAGTAATCATCGGGGGCTTGGTGGCATCTCACTAACTGTAAGTTTTCTCTATACCAAACTATCCATGTGATTTCTTTTGAAGATTATTTCCGAGAGGGAAAAAACTACATTCTACTTGAACTCAACATGAACCGATGGCTTTCTAATGTGTTGTCAAACGCTATCAGTAGCTATATCCATGTCTTTGTACTTGCTTTCTCATGCGATTTCCATGATTGACTTTTTCTCGTATTTGCTGCAGTCTGATTTCTTCTATAATGGTGGATGGACGGGTGATCTGCGCCAAGTCGTCAATGATCTTCACAGTCGATTCCCAGAGACTCCCATATATGTTGTTGGAACTAGTCTTGGTGCCAATATGATGGTATACTACTATTTATTGTCCCCTTATTATTCTTCTCTTCTCCCTGGACAGTCTTTCAAGTATAAATGTGTAGCCCAGCAGTCCTGAAATTGATTTTTACTTGAATGAACTGGATAATCAGCCAATCTGCATCCGTGTTGTGGTGGCGATCAAATTATATCTAAAACCTCAATCTATAAATAAAATTTCCTATATATGAAATGAAAAAGAGTTGTCAGAAAAAAATGAAGATTGTGAAAAACCAACTCAAACAAATTATGAAATTTTGACTTGGGTAGTTATCCAATTCAAATAGAAGATTGGATAATTTTGTATCGCTATCCTAATATATCTTTTCACCCTATAATGAGTGCAATAAGTTCAGGGCTGATGCTGAAAATGTAAAAGACAAGTGGTGTAGGAGCGGAGTGAGAAGTACCAGCACCCAAAAAAGAGTGCTATTCTTCTTTTAGTAGTAAAGGTACATTATGTATAAATAAAAGATGCAATGAGAAAATAAACATAAAAGAGAGGCTACATTCAGGTTATCAGGTTGCTATGGTTTAATATTATCACTTTATTTTTATTAAATACATTGGTATTAGCTGGGCACTGTAACTGACTACTCCTTGTGCTGGGGAGCCTTGACAAGGCCGAATCATCGTTCAGGAAAATCTCAATGATTGTACTCTGGCCATAATTGCTTCAAATTTTGTATGAGAGGCTCATCTGGGTTACCTTTTTACTTAATCTATGTGCGTTTCTATAATAGTTGAAACTTTGGTCTACTTTCTCACTCAAATTAACACCCGTGCTCAGATTTCCTTAGCATCTACCGTTTGTTTCACCTTAATTCTTTTCTTCAAGGAGAAGCTGTCAGTTAGTAGACCATATACCTATCTTTCAACTTTCATCTGTTAGTCCTATGCTTTCAGGTTAAATATATTGGGGAGGATGGGGCTGATATCCCAATTGCTGGAGCTGCTGCTGTCTGCAATCCGTGGGACCTTTTGGTAAGTCCTTTGATTTATATCATACTTAAGTGACCTCAGCTAGGAATCAATATTTCAATGGTAAATGAATGTTACTAAATTAAAGTTTTTTGAATTGTCTTTGCCCTGCAATGTATTCTCATTTTAATCGTTGTTTCAATCTTGAATGCAATCTCCATAGTTCTTATTTTGGACATGCAGTTTGTGCATTCCTGACCTTTTAAAGTATTAACGTCATATTTAGTTTTGCACCACAATGAACCACAATCCAAACAAAAATTTTAAAAAATTGTCAGTGTCCAAGCTCTGAACCAGAATCCGAACAAATTTTTTGACCTTGATCTCAATCACGCACAATATTTGGTCGAAAATTTCACCCAAATGAAATCTGAATGTACAATTACAGTTTTATTGCCATTGACTTGTAAAATTGAGGAGATATGTTTCTTCACTCTTGTTCTCATAACTCTTTTAACTCTTGCCCAAACTGAAAGGCAAATCACTTAATCACACAATGAGGACAATTTGTTAAGGCCTTCAAAATGCATGTTTAAGTCTTCAAAACAAGTGCAGAGGTTTTCTAGTTCTGTTCTATGGATTCTTGATTGTAATACTCAACTGCTAATCTCTATCTCTGCCCGCTCCCTGCCTGTCCTCTTTTTGCAGCTCTGTGACAGATTTATCAGGCGAAAGCCAGTGCAAAAACTCTATAACAAAGCTTTAGCAGTTGGATTGAAAAAATACGCAAAATTGTATGTTGTCATCACCCTGCTACGGAATTTCTTTATCTGTAATATCGCATACATAGTAGCAATGTCTCAATCAGATTATGTCATTCATATATGCTAATAGATCATTCTCAACAGCCTATATATGACAGCTCATAACCAAATTGAATTCTGTGCAGGCACCAGCAATTCTTTTCTCGTCTTGCAGACTGGGATGGCATTGAAAAGGTCATCCATCTTCTCTTCTTGGTTTCTTTCTATTTCCACTTCTAACTATCTTGGATCCACTTGAGTCAAAATAGGATCATTGATATTTAAATCAATTTGCAACTAAGAAAGCAAATAATAGTAATAAATAAGGAATACCCTCATCGTTCTACTCAAATAGTCCTATTTTCTGATATGGGACATTTCATTGAAAGAATCTTGTTCAAAAGCTATAGTTACAATCTTGATGAGTTCCCAAGTCTCATCATTATGCTGACTTCAAAATAGGAAAATTTAAATCTTTAAAACAAAGTTTGTGCATGGAATGACTTCCAAACATGGATTCTTTTTGAGGAATGGAGGGAGTAAAAAAGGATAAATGAACATAAGGCCAACTTGAGTGGCTGGCACAAAAAGGCCCCTTGTTTAAGTAACTCAGTTTGCAACAAACTTACTCATCTGAGTTTGTGGAAAGAACATGTTTCATCACTAAACTATTACATGGGAGAGGACATTATATGTTTATGTCCAGAAAAACAAAATAGAGCCCGCTGTTTTTTTCGTCGAAGAGTTAGGAAGTTTTCTTGGTCTGAAGCAGATCAGTCATAACCAGAAACATCATTTCTCACGAAACATAGACATGCATTGCTATTCATATTGTTCATAGTCTATGAAAATCATATCTGACATAATTGGGCATCTGCATTGGGAAAACACTTATAGTATATTGAGATATGAATCAACCTGAACATGTTGCTAGTCATTATTTGTGATCTTCCATTACTTAGTTCTTTTTGCTGTACTGCGTTCTGTCAACTATATATGAGTTGGGCATCTCTGATGAAGATCAATTTTCTCCTATTTACACCAAGTAATCATCTGGTGTGTTGACTTTTGTAGTCCCGTTCTGTTCGAGACTTCGATACTAGCGGAACTTGTCGCATTGGAAAATTTGAGGTAATATGGTCATATACTTCTATTTACTTATTTTACTGTTCTTGGAAGACTGCACATATTCGCCTCTTATTTTCCCACTGCTTACTGAAGAAATTAATATGTTTACCAGACTGCAGATATGTATTATAGGCTATCGAGCTGCGCTGAATATGTGAAGAAGGTAAAGGTGCCCCTTCTCTGCATTAGTGCTATGGATGATCCTGTCTGTACTAACGAAGCCATTATTTGGGATGAATGCAGGTACGAGATTCCCTAATTCTTTTTCTTAATAACTTGTCTTCTCTTTGATATCACTACTATCTCTCTCCAGGGCAAATGATAACATTGGTCTGTGGTATAAGAGCTAATTATATTGGAAGCAAAAAATATGAATGCTAGCTCATAAAAGAATAATGCAAATTAATACCTCTTATTTATAGGAACTGTGTCATACACAGAATTATTTACTGCGAGTACGTTACTCTGATGTTTGATTTTGCCTTTTTGCATTAGTTACGTCAAGTTTGACTTTGTCCATCAGTTTTTGTTGACAAGGCATATGAACCGAATTATCTTCCTATTCTCTCCATTTGTTTCCAGCAATTAGTCTTAACCTATCATAACGGGAAGTCATGTGAGAAATTTGGATACATGCATATGAAAAATGTAACAAGTGCCATTCATTAAAGATCCATAAATGGATTTTGGGGCATTGAAAAGGTGGCATTGAAAATCAGCAAAATATAACGATGATACTCATCAATGCTCTGAGGCTGATTTCCTTTGCTAAAACTTCTAACTTCAGTAATTTTAACAAGAGTACTAAGGCCATTGTTTAGAATCCCTGTTCTTGCACGAAAATTCCAGTATGGTATCTTCAGACCCTATTCATGTTATTTGTAATAATGCATTATATTACTATATTCTTAATCTATACGATCATGTGCAACTAACCTGATATTATGATTCCTTTGTAGGGCCAATGAAAATATTATTTTAGCCATTACAGAACATGGAGGACACCTAGGATATTTCGAAGGGATGAATGCAAAGAGCTTATGGTAATTTTTTTCTCTCTCCATCTTCCCCATCATAAAGATTCGGTACTCCAATTGAATTTATTGCTAGTGCATCACCCTAACCTTTGCTTTGGAAATTTATAGTTCTTTGTCTATTTTGATGAAGATTACTGCATCGTCCCACCATTCATGGTTATCCATCGAGCAAGTTTAGGAGAATCAACCATTAAAAATGAGCATAATGCGGGGAGCCACTATTAACACGTGCATGTTTCATTATCATCTGTCTTGTGATGATTCTGATGAAGCACCATTAGGATGGCAGTCATTCTAGAATCTATTAAATTGTTCGTCCTTCGTACAATCATAAACGTTTTCTCTACCAGCCTGATAACACATACATAAATGTGATTTTTCAGGTGGGTAAGGACTGTTGAAGAATTCCTCACTGCTCTTAACTCTAGCTCATTAGTTCACAAGAAAAAGGAGGTATAGAAACATTAACCTTGCTTTAGTTGGTTTGTTTACAGATTTGTTATCTTTGGTAATAGAAACTAAAGATTACATGGGATTACGTTTCTCTTGTTACAGGCACATATTTCCTCCCATAATAGTCATCCTGAAGGATCATTTGTTGACGAAGGACCATATGTAGTTGCCAAAGATGGGTTGGTGGCCACAACTATTGATGAGCCCTTAATCAGCATAAAAGATTCAATTTCAGATGCACAACCCAGCTATCACACAGGAGAAGATACACCTTTGTTAGGTAACTTCATCTGCCCTTGCCATGGGAATGAGATCTCAATAACGTAGTACTAGTACTTTTAAATATGCATTGACCCGACTTCATGACATAGCAGGAACCCAACTTGGCTGCTAGACATTTTGATGATAACAGCATGGCCATTCGTGGAATCAGATCTACGGTGGTGGGCTTTGGTGTCGAGTGCTGTCTGAAGTTTATGCATAGAAGATGACACTGAATCCAGGGCTTGGTTTTACCATATTCAGTCAATTCATTTGTTGTTAATTTTAATACGGTATCAATATAGGTAATTTGTATTGAAGGCCTCTCTGATTTTGGGGAAAGGCCCTAGCGAGGGCCACCTAGAGTAGTGTGTGGTATAATATCTTGGACATTGGCGGTACACCATTTATGTAACACATTGTCCATGTAAATGTAATGAACGATTTACTTTCCACGTAAGTGGAACTGGACTAGATTTATACGTAACCTGAACTTTATGAAATATATTCAATTTAGTTATCTCCAGAGTACTTTAAGTGTTGTTATTATGTATTATCTCCTATTCATAATTGAAAACAATGGGCTACAGGTTGCTTTAGAGAAGAATAAATGCACAATCTTGCGGTTAAATTGGTGAAAGATCAATTCAGCAACAAAACATGCCAAAAGTACGGCAAAATACCCCATTTGGTCTCTGATTTTTGATCCAGAATTCCAAAATGCCCTAACATTAAAAAGTACCTTCATCAGTCCCAGAACAATTTAAAGAAAATTCCAACTGCACACTAGTCCTAATTTGACCTAATTAGGGCATCACTTATCCTACTTGGTGTCTACATGGATCCAAGGTGGACATTAATTTTGGGGAAAAAAGAGTGAAAGACTACTTTACCCCCTTTGTCTACCAGCTCAAGACAATAGCCCGTGTTCTTCCCCAAATTATTTCAATTCAGCGGGCGTTTGGTTTTAGGGTTCAACTGTGGTTCGAAAATCCATAGTCGTTTGAAGCAATTCACTGTCCATAGTGAAAGTAGTACTCCAACAACGATCGTGTTTGGTGACAACTCCGATTCAATTTTTGAAACGATTGAAAGGGTTTTATTTGATTTCGAAAGGGGGTTTTCAAGTAAGTTCGTTGATTTCTGTAAATAGTGTTCCTTTTCACTTGCATTGCAATGATTAATGAAATGCTTGTTTAATATTCAAAGTTTTTGATTCAATGCATGTTAAATTTTTACACTATGACCAGTGGTGCAAAGTGCTTTCGTTTTGAGCCTTCTCCTATGTCATTCATGGAAGTAGTTATACATCATCGTGGAAAGTTTGAAGAAGGGTTTAGAAGTTATGTGGGGGGTGAAATAACTAGGCTAGATAAGATTGACGTTGATTACGTTGATTTGAAAGGAATTTGTGAGGCAATAGCAAAAATTGGATATTTGGATACATATGATATGTATTTTGCAACTCTTGGTGTCAACTTTGCAGAGGGTTTACATAGCATAAGATGTGATAGGGATATCCTTGATTTATGTGATATAGATATAAAATACAAAGAAGTACATGTATATGTAGTTCATAGAATTTATATTCATATTGAGCCAAGAAGATGATGAATGGTTTAGTCAGAATATGGATAAGATTGATGAAGTATTTCCCAGTTCTAAGCACAACGTAGAAAGTGAATCAATGACTGATGATGAGGAGTATAGAGAATATGAGGAAGAAAGTGATGATGAATATGATTCTGGGGATAGTTTGGATGATGTTGAATCAATGACTGATGATGAGGAGTATAGAGATCATAGAAAGAGAGCTGCAGAAGTTAGGAAGCAAAAGTCTATCCCTGTGAAGTTAGTGAATGATGAAGAAGGCAACGTACATACTGGTAATGAAGATAGAGAGCAGGGTAATGAGGATAGAGAGTAGGGTAATGAGGATAGACACACCGGCAATGAGGACAGAGAGGAGGATAATGATTTAAGACACACTGTTAATGAAGACATGGGAGAGCAGTTTAAAGCATGGGTTAGTGATGTTGATGATAAATCAGATGCTGAGTATGAGCCAGCAATTAGCAGTGATGAAGATGATTGGCAAGGCCCTATAAGTAAAGTCAAACCAAAGGTTCCTATCACATTCAATCCAAATGTACCCATTAAGGAGTTTGATTTTTGTCCATCAATGATATTTGATAACCCTGCACAGTTGAAAGACCAAATTAGGAGTTATTCTGCAAATGAAGGATACCAAATAACTTTCAAGAAAAATGACAAGACCTTGTGCAAATAACGTTCAAGAAAATGGAGGATTAGACTGAATCCTTTCACTAAGGCTGTTTTGTTAAAAGAAAAGATCAAAGAACAGCTAGGGGTAGATGTCACAATCAAACTGTGCAGACTGGCTAAGAAAAGGGCAGTAGAGGAAGTGAAGGACCCTATGATAGAGCATTACTCAAAGTTGTGGAGTTATGTGTATGAGCTTTGTAGGACTAATCCTGAAAGCAGATTTGTTATTAAACAAAGTGATCCAGATTTGATTGGCCCTCCCAAGTTTAGTAGGATTTATGTTTGTTTTGATGCAGTCAAAAGGGGGTTTAAAGAGGGTTGTAGGAAGTTCATTGGGGTAGATGGTTGTTTTTTGAAGACATGGGTAAAGGGTGAACTACTTTCTGCAGTAGGGAGAGACGCAAACAATGAAATGTATCCAATTGCATGGGTTATAGTTGAGAAAGAAGATCAACACACTTGGGGGTGGTTCCTTAGCCTACTAATTGATGATCTTGGAATGGAAAATGGAGCTGGGTGGACTTTAATCAGTGATCAGCAGAAGGTACTCTCATCTATGCTATGTATAATTAGCTATGAATGCATATAAGTGTGTGTTATGTGTTGTGTACTAACTTTGTTGCTTTTAACAGGGACTGGAGCTGGCTGTAAGTAATTTACTTCCTGAATGCCATCACAGGAATTGTGCTAGGCACATTTATGGCAATTTGAGGAAGAAGTTCCCTGGCAACCACTTTAGGAAGAATTTCTGGAGGGCATCTAAGGCCACTACTATTGAAGGTTTCCAACAATCTATGGAAGCAATCCAGAAGGTATCTACAGATGCATATAAACATTTAATGGATAGGGATCCTTCTAGGTGGAGCAAATCATATTTTCCATTTTATTCTGGCTGTGATTGTGTGGATAACAACATGTGTGAATCCTTTAATTCATGGATACTAAGTGCTAGGTATAAACCTCTTATCACAATGTTGATTAGGAAGCAAGTAATGGTTAGAATGAGGAACAAAAGGGATCAAATCAAATTGTCAATTGAAAATGAAAAAAAGTTTGGCAAAAAAGTTTATGAAAAACTAGAAGAGGGAATGAAGGACTCTAGACTATGCCAACCTCTATGGAATGGGGACTCACAGTTTGAGATTGGTGGATGGAATGGAGGCAAGATTGTTGATTTGCACAGGTGGACCTGCATATGTAGATCTTGACAGCTCACTGGAATCCCTTGTTGTCATGTCATCTCAGCTTTTACATTAATGAGAGAGGATCCAGAGGCATATGTCTCAGATTGGTTTAAGATAGGAAAATACCTTACATGTTATTCAATAAAACCATTGAATGGAATGGAAATGTGGCTTGTAGCTAATGACAAACCAAAGTTAGAACCTCCTGTTCCAAGAAAGATTGCTGGAAGACCAAAGCACTTGAGAAGGAAAGATTTTTATAAGAAATTAGACAAGAAAGGAAAAGGAAAGGATACCATAGAAGGCAATCAAGAAACTGCTGCAGCAGAGCAACCTGTGGAGGAGGATCAAACTAAGGTTGAAAAAACTTCAAGGAAGGGGATGAAAATGACCTGTACAATTTGCAAGGTTGAGGAACATAACAAGAGAAAATGTTCAATGAAGAGTGGTGAGGAAACTGAAACAACAAACAACAATACCGGACAAAAACAGCTTGTAAGCTTACTTTCATGTAATCATTATTTAATATTTTTCAATTTATTCTGACCATTATTTATTATATTCAAAAGCAAGTTTGACCAGGAATTTGACTTCTGTTAATAGGTCAGAAGAGATCCAAAAAAAGTAAATAATTCAGGAGGAGGGGCTGAGACACCTAATTCAAATGTTAGATGTATTTGTCTTTTAGTTTACTTGGTTAATGTGTCCATTTTTGAGAGCATAGGATTCTCTTTGGGGTATTCAACGCCATTCTTTAATCCAAAGCATTGTGTTATGTGACATGTATGGTTTGGTGGACCAGGAGGGGTTGGACAAAATACTCAAGAAAGCACAAATGCTTTTGCAGAATCATTCATTGCAAGTGGGAGGTTTTACATTACTTCAGAGTCCTTGCAAAGCCAAAGCCAAAGCCAAGCTATGAAGAATTAGAGACATTAGAGTAGGGTGTCTTTTTTTGTTGGCTTGCATAGCATCTCAGTTATTGCAATTTTTGTAAACAGAATGCAATGTTCATGCACTGTTTTGTAAGCACTTTGTTGGTGATAACTCATAAACCATGAAAAAGTTTATGGCAAGCAATGAAAGAACAGAGTATGCTTGCACTGTTTTGTAAACAATTAGCCGGTGATAAGTCATGTTTTTTAAAAAGTAGATGGCTTGGCTGTTGTATTCTTGCTGGAGTGTAAACTATTGATGTTTGCTTGATAGAATTGGTCATTTAGTACAACATACTTGAATCATCTTTTGCATTGTTGTTGGATTGACTGTATTAGAAATGTGAGGCATTTGGAAGTTGTAGTAGATTGAGTTTGTGGCCTTTTAGGCAATTCAAATGCCCCTATAAATAGCACTCGTGGCTTCATCCGAATTGAATACCATCAACAATCCTATTCTTCTCTTTTTTTCTTCAATTCCTCATGGCTTCGCAAGAGGCTGCTAGTCCACGAATCTCTTTTTTTCTTAAGGATGCAGAGTTATGTATCTTCTTTTCCAGTGTATGTTATGTTGTCTTCGTTGATTATGCAATATGATTGTGATTTAAAAATACCATCGCAACCAAAACATCACACATTAACTAGACAGAATATCAAATTTTATTTTAAATCAAAGTTACACATCTCACTATCCACTTCAAAACTAAAACTTGCACATCTCACTATTTCATAATCAAACATAAGAGATTCAATAGGAAAATTGCAAAACAGAGGAGACTCAATGTCTTCAATCCACCAATCGACGAAATCATGTCATTCATTCCGCTTTGAAAGACCAGAATACCAGTTTGTAATCCACCTCTGAGGCTTCGTAGTTCCATTATAAAGCCTGAATCTTGTGCACAGCCATGAATTTGTCCAACACTATCCCAATCGACATCACAGCTATCCGGCTCCCAGAATTTAAAGAATTTGCAGGCTCCACTCTCACACTTGAAATACAATCGGTTTGGATTGTTTGAAGACTCTGATATCCTTACGATTGCACGTTTGCCACAGTAGCAATTTGAATTCCTAAACTTTAGGATTTGCCCATTCAAACGATTCATTGGAGTGCAGCCACTGCGAGATGAAGAGGACGACGCCTTTGGCGTACAGCACAGCTACAAAGAAAGACAAATGAAGATGACGAAAATTAGGGTTTTGTATTTCTTCTTCAATCAAATCAAATTACCCATTTTTACAAATTATAAAACAAACTAAGATTTACATACCTGGTGTGGTAGAGTATTTCCGCAACAAATTTCAATGATTCAATGAGGAGATTTTGCTTCCATGGTTGCAACGAAAGGAAGGGGAAAAAGAGAAGGACGCACATTTTTGTCAGAGGGGAATGAAGGAGAAGATCACGTGAGTCGTGAGTGGCTTCCTTAACGAGTGAGCACGTTGCCACATCACGTTATACAAAGATTACTATTCTATCTTCCCAACATTGTCACATCAGTATTTTTTTTACCGATCAACACATCAAATTAGGTCAAATTAGGGCTAGTGAGCAGTTGAAATTTTTTTAAAATTGTTCAGGGACTGATGAAGGTATTTTTTAACGTTAAAAACATTTTGAAATTTTGGATCAAAAGTCATGAATCAAATGGGGTATTTTGCCCCAAAAGTACCAACAAGAGTCAAACAACCACAGATCAACAAACCTACGAAGATGCCTATGTTGGCAAAAACCCCCTTTTGATTCCTGACTTATTGATCTTTTGTATAAGTAGTTCCTACTTATTTTCTTGCTTTGATTGCATACCTAAACTATAAGACGTAACCCAATTTAATCCCTAAATTAAAATTAAAAAAATTGACCAAAAATTTAATCAAAAAAATTACGGAATTGACATTATTAAAAGGGTAAAATAGTAAACATATACTACAAATCTATTTAAAATGAAATTAATTTAAAAAAAAAATCCATCACCAACCCCTCCTGCCACCATCTTCCTCTCGATCTCTCCCTCACAGATCTCTCTCCCCAAAATCGCCATCACCAACCCGCCTGTCCTCCATCATCTTCAATGTCACCACAACCTCCAATCTCTGTGGCCACCATCCAAACCTCCGTTAAAGCCGGCGACCCCTTCCACACCGATTAACACCGAACCACTAACCCCCCTCCTTTCTCCCAATTTCTACATCCAGCGACAACCACCCTAAATCCTCCATGGCTCCATAGCTGACCACCAAGCATCCCCTTCTCCCGTACCCCATTTCCCCGTCTCCCGTCTCCCCTCCCCCACACCATCTCCTTCCCCAACAAACCTCCATTTCCCATTCACCTCTTCCCTCTTCGGAGGCTTTTTGGAATGTAAAAGGCCTTTGAGCTGCAACGCCTCAAGGATTTGCTTCAACGTCTCATCTTCAATCTCCTCTCAATCTCTCCGAAGATCGACACCGTCGTCTGCTTCGGCTGTGGGAAGAAATCCGCCGAGTCGAAATAACTCCTCCTATGGTGAGGCGACCGCCACGGCGAACTACGAGCCAGCTCAGTCGGTGCACGTAGCCGGACTCGCAGTCAGTCCAAAGGTATTTGCCGCCTAGGTCGACGGACAGGGATAAGGAAACAAGGGGAGTTCTCTGCCTGATACCGGTGAGGTACTTGAGGGTATTGGGGTCTTTGGAGACTGGGAGAAGCAGTGCTTTGGGCTTGAACTGGGTTTGGGCGAAATGAGAAGCTGAGAGCAGCAGATCTCAATGAGATGAAAAGTAGAAGCCATTTTGAGAGAGAGAGAGAGAGAGAGAGAGAGAGAGAGAGAGAGAGAGAGAGGTATGACCAAATTAATTGGGGTTTGAGTGGAGTGAGGTTTGACGCCGAAGTTGGGGATCGATTTCAGATCTGGGTTCAATTTCAGATTTGTGTTTAGTTTCTTGATTTGTTCTTCAATTGTTCTTGGTCGGATTTGAATTATCATGACAGTGTTGGTGGTGGTTTTGATTTTCTGGTGGTGGTAGTGTTGGTGGTGATGGTAGTGGTGGTGGTTTTGATGTTTTAATAAATTAGATAAAATAATTTAATAATTTTATTTTTTTAATAAGTATTAAGAGCAAGAATATTATTTTCCTTCTAAATTTTATCCGGGGGTAGTTTTAGTAGGGTAATTATATTAAAATTTCATTATCATTATCATTATCGAAATATTGATAATATAAAATCTATTATCATTGTCCTACCAAAATTTCGATACGATAGAGATTGGTAATAATAATTATCAAATTTTAGCCCAAATTAAGAAAAAAGAAAAACCAGCTGCAACAAGCCGACTGTTTTTCATGAGTTAATGATAGGAAAAATTCATCCTTATTAATCAAAAGTAATTCCAGGAAGTAGCATCATGTGAACTCAATTGAATAATTAAGCAACATTAGCCATCATACAGATCAGGACCATTAGGTGCCTCAACTTGCTCAAAACAAGTTACCTAGCAGTCTAAACAATCTACACTCCAGCAACCGAAACTTCATCAGAACAGCAAACCCCAAAATAAGTCTAGATGCTACAAAAATATAAATGAAGAGAGAGGGGGGGAGGGGGGGGGGGATCTTCAGCAGCAGCAGAGCTCAGAGAGTCGGAGCATTTTGTTGTTATTTTTCAATCTTCATCTTTCTTTTCTTCAATTCGAAAAGCACCGAAACAATAAAGAAGAGAGATATAAGAAAAGAGATTATGCAAAGAAAATAGAGATGAGAAGAGAGAGACAGAGGAGAAAGAAAAATGGAAGTGAGGAACTTACCAGCGACTGCGAGCTGCGATGACGTTGCGACTTTGCGATGACAAGTGCAGATCGGGATGGAGGAGTGGAGGTTAGGGTTTTTCTAAAGAGAGGCTGGATCGTGTTTTTCTTTTTTCAAATGGTAAAGTCTCCTCAGGGTCAATGGAAGAATAATAGAAAATGTATGCATGTGAATTTTTAGTTTTTTTTTCTAACTTTTTATGTAATATACATTAAAATTACTAAATTATCCCTACTTCGGTAGGATAATGGTGTTCATTGTCATTGCCCTACCAAAAAAACAGTACGGTACGGTAATGGTAGGACAATTTTTCGGTAGAGTTTTTTTAGCAATTTTCGGTATGATACGATAGGACAATCAGTATGGTAGGACAATTGACATTTTTTTCCCACCCCTATTTTTACCCCATGTCAGCACCAACTAAACGCCACATAGGAAATAAATTGTCACATATGCTGTTTAATTTTTTCAATTTTAATTTAGAGATCAAATTGAGTTACGTTTTATAGGACGAGTAATCGTATCCAATCAAGACAAAAAAATAAATAAGAATGACTTATACAAAAGGTTAACAAGTCGGAGACCAAAAGTGGCTTTTTGCGGTAGACGAGCATAACTACACAACCCCAACCTTCACAAACATACCTAGAACAAAAATCAACAAAAGCACTAAATACTAGAAATACTGACCGCGCTGGATAAAAAGCGGAGATGTCCCCTAAATCAAACCGTCTATACACGCGAGAGCTGGAATTATTCTCGCCATCATCGCAGCTTGAGTCCCCAACAAATGTCATGAACTGGGACCAGTAGGTCTCACAAACTTCAGTTTCTCCAGCTGGCTGAAAAAACAAAAAGCTATGCTTGGCAATAATAACGACAAAGTCAATATGATGGCATAATGCCCATTACTGCATTACAACGAGAATAAAAGATAGCATGGCATGTGTCGTACTCCTGGAGTCATGGAAGGATCGTTGCATCATTGACCATATCACATCACCCACTCTCTGCAATGTTGCAATTTCCACAACCTAGCAGTTCCTCTGGCACGAGATGGAGGCAACAGAGTTGGAACTAGTTTGGCAGCGATCGTTGACATTTCGCACTTTCATCCCTCACTTCCCCGTGATCCTTTTAGGCGTGGTTTCCGCTGCCCCCATTACTGAAACATAGTAGTGGTAGCTTTTCATAGATACACAAAACGATTACCAATTCTCTCCAGCTTCAATGCACATGATGCATAATTTTACCAAAACGAGCTTGATTATGGCTTGCCAACTTTGTCCATAGCGTTGCTGCCACAATCATCGTTTTGCTCCTTGTCTAAACAATCTTGATAATCTTTAAAGATGAATTACCCATCTGATATTCATATAGAAAGGTTAAAAAAAAGATGAATTAACCATCTGATGTTCATATAGAAACGTTAGCTATGTACCAAAAACATGATATGTAGGTAAATTGCCCTCCTCTTTCCTTCACCATACAGATCAAGTCGCTACATCTTACTTCTCAGTTCTCACTTATCCCTTCCCAACTCTTCTGACTTCCATGCCCTCAAGCTAATACGCTTCACATGCTCTATTTCTTCACACCTGCCATTCCTACCCAACCTTTCGGACAAGGATCCACCTTAGCCGACGCTTCACTGATATTTTGACCAACCTCCTGTCTTACTGATACAACACTGAGTGCCAGACAATGTATGAATCATTTCGACTTCTGCCAAAACATTGATCACGAAGAGGATCCATTTGGGCAATATTTGAGCCATGGGACTACCTTCTGGGCAGCCGCAGCAATAAAAATTGCCTAATCAGGAACTGTATTATTCTAGGTAGTGATTTGTATACGTATATACCACACTATCTCCAATCCAATCATGATCATGGACAAAGATATACACTCATTTTAAGGAGGGTGTAAGTTGGAATGGACATGCCATGAGTGTTTTATTTAGGATTTTTTTTCCTTTTTATAATTTTATTTAGTCTTTATTGTGCATTTCATCATCCTTTTAAGTATTCCATATAAAATATTGCTCAAACTTCAATGTACAAATATATTTTTTAAAATGTGGATTGTTAGTGGTTCCCACCTACCCCATCCATGACCTATTGGAAACAGGTGCAGCGTCTTACAACTAGACTGCACCTCATTGTCTCAATGTACAGATTCTGTTCTTCAGTAAATGCAATTTTAAGCTATTTAACTCTTTGCAAGAAATCATGGAAGTATAAAATATCAGAAGAATGGCCAAACACTTTCCTTTTTTCCGAGTAAGAATGACCAGAAATCTACATCATAGAACTGAACTTGTATACATTTTGCAAAACTCACTTATGTTTCTGCCTCGAAAGAAGCTCTCATGCTAGTGCCGGTAAATTTCTACATTCAGAACTTCCATTTGAATGTCACATACCTCAGTCCTCGATGGGACGTCTATTCAGTGCATCTTCAAAGCGACTGCATGAATCTGCTCTCATCTCGGTACTCATGTCATTCTCCGGTGCAGGGTAGTAATCTTCTCTGAGTTGAACATCCCTTAGGGTTTGGATTCTAAGAAGGAAATTCATAAAATGCTCATGTGCTGTCCCATGAATAAAAAGTTTCCTCAGTGCACCACATTCCTGGAGCAATCCAGCTGCTGGTAAAGAGAGACTCCTCTGATTAACATCCCTGTCTTGTGGTGGCCAGTAATCAAGTTCAGTGAGACCCAAATCTCCAATACCAAGTAAATAAAACCGCTCCCAAAGGCTCAAGTCCATCTGTCCTGATGGTGCAGTGTGAGTATAACCAATCGTGTCTCCACAATCCAACTGCATCTTCGACAACCGCGGATACAGAAGAAGGGAGTTCAATCCAAATTCACGCTGCGAGGGTCTTGAGAAGTTCCTGCAATCGCCTTCCACCTTAATCCGAATCTCTTCCAAATTAGGGCAATCTTCAAGACCTGCTGATGCCAGCGGTGTCAGCAGCTCACCGACAGAGAACCAAAGGGATAAATAACGCAACTTATCCCATTTCTTGACATAAAATCCATTTCCATTCTCATTTCCATTGACCGCTAGTGTATCCAAATCATACGAGTACTTGCATTTTTTCTTTTTGCCGCACATCTCATCATAACCATTGCCTTCAAAGAAATCTGTGTACTCCCCATCCTGATTTGAAGCACAACCCTCGTCGAACTTGTTGAGATCAAAATTGAACTCAATGCCATCCGAATTCCCAAACTGTTCAACACTATCCCAGACGCAATCTATGTGAAGACGCTGAATCTTATCCTGAATCGGCTCCATTGCTTTGAGCGATGACGCTGCCCCAAGATTTTTACAACACGATATCGTCACATCAACCAACGTCCGTCTCAGCAAAGAGACAAATGTCCTCATCCCCATCACCGTAACCTTCTCGCATTCCTCGATTCCAAACTTAGCCAACCTCGAACACCCTCTTCCAATAGCAATCAGCCCCATATCAGTCAAATCAGCCACATTCCTAATCGACAAACACTCAAGCCTCCAACAAAGTGCAACCCCATCCAACCTAGACTCCACCGGCAAAGAAATCCCGTGAAACAATCCCAACTTCAACGACCTTAAATTTGGACACTTAGATACCAATATCTCCAAGGCAGGACCGCTATCTCGTACATTATTAGAAACGTCGAAGGCAAGCTCTTCCAGCAATGGAAGCCCCGAAAAAATCTCGATCAAAGTAGTCACAGTAAACCCAGCATCACCGTCCACGAATCCCACGTTATCCGGATCACCCTTACTACGTATCAAAGCAGACGTATCCGCCAAGTGAAGCAGCGATAGCTTCGGACAATTAGCAACCAAACAAAGTAAAGACTCATTGCCGACAAAATCATTATACCTAGGATCAAACATACAAACAACAAGAAAATGCTTAAGGTTAGGACAAGATTTGGTGATCTTGTCCAGCTCAGGTGCTTTAAACCCTTCAGCAAAAGAAGGGTTTAACAAGTTAAGTACAGTGAGGTTTGATGAAACAGTAGGGTGGTTTTCCAGTGCAGGAGGGACATCATCCGTCCAGCAATAAAAACTGGACACGTCCAGGGAGTTTAACCCTCTACAATTTTCGAACAAATCAGCAAAATCGGCACCGGGAGTAGGTAGCAGAGGGCGCTGGTGCCAGCGCACGAGTTTGATTTTCTTCAAGTTAGGCCATAAAGGGGATAAGATTTGGAGGGTGTGTGGGGTCCGGCAGTAGAGGATTAGAGAGGTAATCTTGGGGAAGCGGGATTGGAGTGTCTGATTGAGGAGAGGGGAATCGGAGGAGGGGTAGCCCCAGGGGGAGAGGAGGGAGAGGTCAAGGTGGGTTACGGATCGGAAGGAAGTTGGGATGGGGTGGAGGCTGCGGGCGTTGCCCCGGAGGGAGAGGGAGGTGCGGGTGTATCTTTCTAGGGAGAGCCATTTTCCGCAGACTAGGGAGGCGGCGTTGCGGGTGCGGGTGTCCGAGATGGCGGCGATTATGTTGGATAGGATCACGTCCGGGAGATCGTTGATTGTGGTGGTGGTGGTGGGGATGGACATAGCACCGGTGAGTGAGTGAGTGATTGTGTTTTGGTTTGATGATTGGAGAGAGAGAGAGAGAGAGAGAGAGAGAGTAAAGTGTATTTTGGATTGGATGGAGTTGGAACTTAGAAGAATCACACTATAGTTGCCAACAGTCATCTCGAGGGTATTATCGTCCATCGAAAACAACTTGATAGTCATCATCTTCTTTTTTCTTTCTTTTTTCCTTTTTTCCATTTACGTGGGTTGCCATGTTAACCATTATCATTAATTATATTCCGAAATATATTAATTGAATATTAGTTTTAATTATTGCTATCGTGCTTTTATGACTAAACATTCCATTTTTTTTTTTTGGCTTTTATTTAAAACAAAATGACTCCATTCATCCTATCTTATTTGTCGATTTCTAAAGTTTGTAAATATTTTTAAAAATAATTTAAATATAAGTCTACATGCTCGTTTAAGTTTGATAAATATGCAATTATTAATTATATTATTTAATTAAAGAAATGACTTATTTCATATATTTCTTATCTTCCCAACTAGTGTAAAGCTTAATTCTTATATAACCACCGACTCCCACAGTGAAGAAGCATATTATACATTTTAATTTTAGGGACATTTTTTATAAATGATTTTTGAAATATTTTTTAATCCACAAATAATCCCTTATTTTTACAAATTAATTTTAAATATCAAATTAAATTGTCAAAATGTGGCCAAAATTAATCCAACTATTAATGAACCGTTAATTTGAGGGTAAAACGCACACATGAGATGCACATGACCAAATAATCAAGAGCAATAATGAAAATACAACAAAAAATTAACATGTTATTTCTTTCTTCTCTTATTCCAAAAAGTCATTCTTTAAAGGTTGAACTCCAACCCCGGGAGTCCCCCACCGACCCTGTTCTGAGCCAACGCTACCGCGCTGAGCCCTATTCGCCCTCCCCTTTGCCACTGCGCCATATGCCCTGAGGGCCCAAAAAGTCATTCTTTATTCCTTCTTAAACATGACCAAAGCTGAAAAATTCATCAAACCCAAATTTGCAATCCTTCTTGACCTGCTCATGTCTTCTTCTCTAAAATCAATTTTTGTTCTGTGTTCGGTTTGTGTTCTAGGTTCGATTCTTCGTTGAAGATCTGAATTCTTGTTGAAGATCTGGATTTATGTTTTGAGTCTAATTCTTCTTCAAGATCTGCATTTATGTTTGTTCAATTTTTGTTGTTTATACTTTCTCTGTTCATGATGTTTGTTCTTCCATGGCTTTCGAAAGACTTTTAACGGAGAGGAAAAAGCAACCATGTTTGTGTAATTTGCATAAATAAAAAAAGGTTTCTTGTATATCCATTTTTGTAAGTTATGTTTCCTGTCAAGAGCTTACTAATGGCTAGATCACAAGTCTCATTCGAGACAATATGGGAATACGGAGAATACGGAGAATATCCGATCACATATCAAATATCACACTCAAATATCATACATATCACTATCTATCAAAATTACTT
>JAOWAN010000047.1:5634275-5662621 GCA_028566635.1 Lobelia cardinalis | reverse complement strand
CATACAACAAAAATGTACTAAGATACAACTGATTCGTACGGTTTGTACGAAAAAGTGGTTTGTAGCGGAATAAGCCCCTATATATATATATATATATATATATATACATGAAACCCATAGGCAATCTCCTGAAGTCATTTCTTCATGACACGATCTATAGTATATGGACAAATTGTCCACCTTGGCATGAATAGTGTGCACAAACTTCAAAAAAGAGTACAAATCAAATCAAAATTATTGTCCTATTAACACTCATTACATTATCTTATTGTCTTTTGGCTAAAATTATGATCCAAATTATTTTTCAGATATATTTTTTTTACTAATTCTATTATATATATTTTCTTTATTTATTAATATTTATAATTTATAATTAGATACGAAATTAAAATAATACATACCGTGCCCCCGGGCACGGGTATTCCCTAGTTATTTACAAAACCCAGATTAACACGAATCAACAATAAAGTAAGAAGTCCATCCCAACGCATAGGATTAATTTTTGGTATTTAAGCATCGAATTTTTGCTTTGGTTATAATGTGGCGTGGGTGAATCCAGAAGTAATATTTCTTGTTAAATGAAAATATTTAAAATACAATTTGGTAAAAGCAAGATCATAAAATAGAAAGCCACCATCCAGCTTTAGTCCCATCAGTGCATGCTGAGGGAAAAAGCAGATAATAGATGAGCCTCAACTCTACCATTTTTGCACGCAGTGATGGCTCCACATGAATCAACCATCTCACACTAGACAGCCCAAACTTTTAAGGAGGATTGCAGTGCAAAGCACAGCGGTGAAACTTGATCCTCACCAGCATGGTCAGGACATTTGACAAAAGTCTGAAACAGTCAATGTCCAACAAAAGTCTGAAACATAATTCTAGTGGATCAAACAGCTCAGTACAAGGTCTATGACTATGGCGATGATTTAGTCTATGTCCAACAAAACCTGGCGAACAAGGTCCCCGCCATTGTGGGGTCATAGAATTGCTGTGTACGCAGTCTTACCGGTGCAATAAGAGAACTTTTGTAATGTGCACCAAAAATGGAATACTTGAGAGATATTAGATGCCATAGAAGGCAACAAGGGTTAGAAAAAAAGCAAGATTTGATGATAAATGATTATACTGGAGAGAGGTCCTACATATCAAAATGACTAAGGACATTTTCCAGTTGCTCCTAGCTAGGAATGTTGAAAAAAGACTCACATTAAGTTCAACTATGTACATATCTTAGTTAATGTAACTTCACGAGACAACATAAGTTTGACAGAACGCAAAAACAATCTAGAAATGAGGTATGGTCTTGATAGCATGTGAAGGACCATAAGTTTGCAATTTAGATCAAGTCAAACAATAAAGATATTTTTCAGAGACATCAGGCTTACCGAAATTTTCCTCAACAGAATGCCGGTCGTACAAAAAAGAAGCTTGGTTCTCTCATTCCTAGAGTTAAAAAATTTATATGAGCAGATAAATAAAAGTACCAAGTTGATAGCCAAAATAATAAGAAGCTGGTCAAATAAATAAATAGAGAAAGTTCATTCAGTAATGATACTAAGCAGATGTAATTCTATCTTTTGGTTTCAGTGAAGAGTGGGGAGGCGTGGCTGATGAATGTACAATGCTCAAGTTAACTCCTCATTGTCAGGCTTACTGGATATAATTAACCATTTAAGTCTAGACACCACCAGGCCAGTAATCATAAGAATTCGAGCATGTTCCATTTGAGAACGAGGGCTTCATACTGAATTATTAGTTGAACAACTATGGACCATATTGAGACTTAGGGGGGGATCAGATACACCCTTTTCAATTCTCACTCTCATTTTTTACTTCTTCTGTTTCTTTGGTCCCATAAGTTTCTTTCTATCTCTCTTTTTTTTTTTTTATCACTACAAAACCCAAATAATTTAATGCATCACTGATTCTTATTACAGGAGATATCTTATTGTTAGTTTGTTATGCACTTCTGGAAAACAGTAAGTGGGGGATTGGATACGTTATGATTCTTATTACATGAGATATCTTGCTGTTAGTTTGTTATGCACTTCTGGAAAACAGCAAGTGGGGGATTGAATACTTTGTTTTTACAGCAATGCATTAAATTATTTGGGTTTTTGTAGTGATAAAAAAAAGAGAGATAGAAAGAAACTTATGGGACCAAAGAAACAGAAAAATTAAAAAATGAGAGTGAGGATTGAAAAGGGTGTATCCGATCCCCCCCTAAGTCTCAATATGGTGCCTAGTTCTTCAACTAATAATTCAGTATGAGGCCCTCGTCCTCAAATGGTGCATACTCGAATTCTTATGATTACTGGTCTACCTGGTGGTGTCTAGTTATTTGTAATAAAATTGCAGTAACTCTCTGAAACTATTTCTTGCTCATGTATCTAGAGGCCTAGGGGAAAGAAAAAACCAGAAGTGCTCAATCACCTTGCACTATCGAGACGTACTTGATAGCCAACCAAAGAATCTTTAGCCCCGGGCCTAGATTCACATCTCTCATCAGCAACTCTTTCAGCCACAGAAATGGCCTGCAAAACAAATGAGAGTTGAGTAAGAAAATATTTAGTAATGATATGTACAAATTGAGAACTTCTATTTACATAAAATAAGCATTAGGAAGCTTAAATTTTAACAATAAACGTAAGACTTAATGTGCCATAATCTTGCAAGCACTTTAAGCTACCAACATAGGATGTGCGTTAATTTATAAGCTTAATATATGAAATTTCGGACAACTTATAAGTTATAACTATGTCTATAGGAAACACTTGTGCAGCGCTCTCCCTCCCTCCATCCCTCGATCGATCGATCGAAAGGAAAATGTGACTTCCAGATCAGGGATAACAAATAGAATGAAAGAAGATATAAACATATATCAAAATGACTTCTGGCATCAACAGAAGGATTGAAACCACATTTGCAGGCCAATAATTTTTCTGGATAGGTCGAACTATTGGATGGAAGCAAGTGGAAAAGGAAATTGTGAGACACTTTGGAATGGAAGGAGTATCAAACTTTCCATAATCTGATCAAATAAGAAAAGCTTTACGTCCAATTTGCTGATATCTGTTAATTGAAATGCAAATTTCATCATTGCATAACTTTTCATTTGCAATGCTTCGTTATCTACTCTAATCAGTTGGTTAATTTTGATTTCCATGCTAATGTGTAGTATAGGAGGAACTCCAACACTAAATGACAAATCTATCAGTTTTGCACAGGTAATGGGAATCGATGTAAATACATGGTGTTAAGAATAATGGGTCAATATTGTATATCGGTTGTTTTCTAAGGTGCTTAGCGTAACATGTAAATGTGGTAGAAATAGGGTTGTAATATTCTTCTATTCAATTAACACGAATATAACACTGCAGTTTCTCTCTTCATATTTGGGTCAAATCCGACTTGGTATCACGAGCAGATGTTAGAGAGATACCCATGGAGATTTGAGAGTACCATTGTGTTCACCATAGAAAACCGAGCTTACGGTGAAAAATCCACCCCAACGGAGCCGCCATGTGCCGCCAACAGCGTTGATGGCCAGCGCATGGGCCACCCTCCGGCGACCAAAATTTCAGGGGTTGCTTGCTTTTTCCTCTTGATTATGGATCTGGTGGAGGTGTAATGTTTTGGTGAGTTTTTAAGGGTATTTTGGCTTCGGGGCAGATTTGGCAAATTTGAAACTGTAAGTTTTTTATTTTATTTTTCCATTCTTTGATTGCTGTTGGGATTATTGTTGAGTTTTACTTAAGTTGCCAGGTCTAAAAGAGATAAACCTATTTCTAAAGATAGTGACGGTGTAGCTAGCCAAGGAGTTCACTTATGCTGGTCCCTCGTTCTTAGTCACGTGAAATTGGATTGATCGAATTATCTAGCATGATCGCAAGCTTGTTTACTCTCCATTCAAGCCAGTAGGATGCAGAAGTTTATTAATGGAAGCTCTAAGCAACCCTTGGATGATGATCTGAAACTTGATGATTGGGAATCGGACAATGCCATGGTGAAAACTTAACTCTTTAACTCCATGGAACCCACTGGGAGAGTTAACTTTTTCTTGCGACTGCTCAAGAAATTTGGAGCTTTTTCGCTCGGGACATACCATCATTCTGGGAATCATTCGAAGGTTTATGAGATTAGAAAGAGAGTTCGTGAGAAATACTGGGTAATAAGTGACTAACTAAGTATTATTCTGAATTGCCAGGGTTATGGACGGAACTTGATCATTATCGCATCTTGAGAGCAAAATGTACAAGAGATGCGCATGCCTATCAGAGGATTGTAGAAGAAGACCGACTGATTGATTTTCTAGCTCGTTTAAACATCTACTATGATAATAGTTATTAAAGGCGCAAAAGCTATGCATGGGGCCTAAGCACAAGGCGTAAGGCAGGAGGGCGCCCGAGGGACGAGGCGCACAAAAATGCTTAAAAATTACTAAAAATATAATATAGTCATATATAACTTAACATAAGCAATAAATTAAATGCAAGTAGTGAATCAAACAATACTATTAGTCATAAATAGAAAAAAGATGTACAAAACATGTAATCAATCACAAAATAATCAGTCTAAACAAGTAAACAAACATAAGTCAAAGTCAAAGTTCAAACAAAATGACTCTAAATCTCAATCCTAGGATTTTTTTATCAATCCTCATCATCAAATACATCATCTTTTTCCACATAAGCTTGATCAATCTCTTCAAATTCGGTCTAATCCTAGAGTAGATGTACATGTAGAAGTAGAACGACGAACGTATGTCCACGAGGTTCTAGTAGCCGTAGCACTTAGAGGAGCTCGAGCCGATCGTGTATGATGAGTTGGCTCCCCAACTCCGGCAGGTGTAGCAACGGTAGTCCATGTCAACAATTCATCATCTTCGAAGACTAGCCGTCAATCATTCATTGCTTTCATCCAATAAAATGGGATCAATAGTGTCTCGTACATTGTATCTAAGCTTCAACGCTCTATTGTATTTCACAAATACTAGATCGTTCAAGCGAGATTGAGTTAACCTATTCCGTTTCTTGCTATGAAGCTGCAAAATGTTCATGTTTAAACAAATTAGATTAAAACATGAATTTTATATCAACATTTCCTTGACATTATCACAAATTCACTTAAAGAAACTCCAACTCCGCTCACATCCGGACGAGCTACATGTCAAATGAGGTCCACCAATCAGCTATTAAGTGTTCACATTAAATTAGTTTTGATATTGCACTAGCCACCAATTAACCCCCAAATAAAGTAGAAGTAGAATTGTAGAAGATATTTAGAGACAATTAGGAGACAAACACTAACCGGGTGCTCTTGTATCTCTCTGTCTAATGGCCATATTCCTACCGAAGAGACTCTAAGCTTTCATATAAATTGATATCTCCTCAATGATTTTATCTTGTAAGGCATCATCCGGTATAAGCCACTCAATGCACGAGTACAATCCATCAACAATTTCTTGATCCCCTTGAATATTTTCATTCTTATAAAAGAATTGGGGATTCAAGAAGTATCCAACTACGAGTAGAGGCTGATTTAACAGGACATTCCACCGTACATCTATGACTTCAAAAAAATCTCTATAATTGGCTTCATTACAGTCGAAAGACTTAGCAATTGTTTCCTTCGCTCTGTCCATAGCCTCGTAAATATACCCCATGGCAGACCTTCTCTAACCATCAACAATCCAAAGAACTATAATAAGTGGACAAGTAACCCTAAGGGCAAACAAAACATGCCTCGAGAATGCAGGATTAAGAATAATCTCTTTGGCTTGTTTATCGGCCAACTCTTTTGCCCACTTACTTCTGCTCCAATCATCTGACACAAAAATGGACCGCAAGTTGGCTTTCAATTTATGAAGCCTCGAAAGTGTAATGGAAGCAGTAGCAAATCGAGTTTTTGCCTGCCACGGTATCTCTTTGTTAGTGACTTCCTCATCATGTTCACCGCCACTAGCCGACTATAAATGAAAGAATTCACTTTCATGGCATTGTGGAGGGTTTTCTTCATTAGTGGCTTCCTATAGATATCTTCAAGCATCAAATCCAAGCAATGCGCCGCACATGGGGTCTAATAAAGGTGGGGATACTTGGCCATTAATAAGTCACCTCTTGAAGTAAGGAAAGAAATATGTTCATCTTAATTAAATGTAAACACTTTACATTTGACACTTTTAAAAATATGTACTTGAAGTCTTGAACAATATTGAAACCAAATACACGTCGGCTAGCTTGTTGTTCGAAGCGCTATCCGTGACAACTCGAACAACATTTTCTTTTCCAACCATCTCCATCTTCTTACTAAGAAGCTCAAACAGTTTCTCCCGTGTTTTGGAATAATCTGATCCATCTATTGATTCAATGAGCACGATGCCTTTGGAGAATTCACCAAAAAGTTTATCAAAGTTCTCTTTCTTATCCTTCCATCCGTCACACATTATAGATGCCCCGATCCTTAACCACTCTTGTTGTGCTCCTCCAATGTCTCATTAACAGATTCCACCCCTTGTTTCAACAAGGGAACCCTCATCTCATGAAAGCTCGATGGTTTCATGCCCAGTCAGTCATACTACCTGATAGCTACAATTGTAGCATGAAAACTCTTATAATTGACCGCATTAAAAGCAATTCCCGCATCGTACATCCATCTTGCGATGTATGTACATGCTCTATCCCTCAATTGCTTCTTTGCCGCATTATCATCTTTTTCCAAATTCCTCTTCTTTTTCTGGGCAACAATTTCGATTTCGGAGAGAAATAAAGATCTATGGCCCCTTTTCTCCGACTCTTACCGGATAATTGTGGCATTTCGGGAATAAAACCAGAGCCCGAAACCTGACTACTTTGAGTTTGAAGTTTGCTTGTCACACTGATTTCAGGTAACTCCTCTTCCAAACACACACGACCCATTCGGAATTTTTATCACCCAAGATATCCTCTTAAACTGCTGACTCTTTGAAGCATGTATTGCCTCAACTCTTCCTTAACAATGGGACACTTCTTACACTCTCTCGCAATGCGATACCCTCCAACCAAATGTTGTTGAATTCTATATAATCCGGCATTCAACACCTTTGTGCAAAAACTACATTGAAGCTTGTTCTTGTTTTTGCCGGTGGGATCAACAATAGAACAATAATTTCATCCCGAATCTCTTGTTGATGCCATAAGTACTCACATTGACCGAAAAGGCAATAAGTAGTGAGTACCGACCAAGATGCATAACCAGCCCTAGGTTACGAACGATAAGGAACAGCAGAGAACAGAGAAGGCAAGAAGAAACAAAAGAAGAAGAGAAGAGAAGGCGAGAAGAAACAAAAAGAAAAGGAGACTTACCTAAAGTCCTGAGCTCGCTGGCGGTGGAAGAGGGTCATCGAGGGTCGACGCCGAAGAGTCGCTCTCTTTCCTCTTCATTCTTCTCTCCTGACCTCGTCGCGTCTGATTTGCTGAATTAGATTGCGTGGTTCCTATTTTGACTAAACCCTAAACCAAAACTACGTAGTTTAAGTCCCAAGCTGTGCCCGGAGCCTAGGCGCCAAATATCAAGGCGCACGCCGAGGGATTAGGCGTGCCTAAACCCTAACCTAAGGAACAGCGTCCCACCTAGCCCTCTTAAGGCGCCAAACATACGCCTAGGGCCTTGAATAACTGTGACTATGATCCCATTAAGGCAGAGTTGATCATAAGAGTTTCACTCCCCCACGACATACTATGGTTTCTCATCCAGAACCGTTTGATCGTTCTGCCCTAGTTGCGACTCCTGTTACTATACCCTCCTTTGTTGATAGGAGTCCCCCTTTGTGCGATCATTGTCAGAAGACCGGACATACTCGTGATAGGTGCTTCCTCCTACACCCTCACCTTTGTGGTCATGGCCGAGGTCGAGACCAAGTGGACATCGTCAGTACAATGCTCTCCTCTCAGTGGAGACACATACATCCGGTGTATTTTGTTCATACACAATCGACAGAGCAGAGACACATACATCCGGTATGGATACTGCTATACCAATAGCAAAGACTCCTTTGACATTCTCTGAGACAAGTGCACTTCACAGCTTGCTAGCCAACTCTTTTCCTACACATATATGGCTTTCGCCTTGATGTCTACAGAGTCTTCTTAACTCTTGGATCATTGATTCAGGAGACTCTGATCATATGACAAATTCTTCTAACTTGTTTAGCTCCTACGTGGCTGAACCGAATACGGTTCGGTATTCATTGTTCTCCCAGATTACCCTTGAACTCTGTCTTAAATGTTCCATCATTAACCTCAAATTTTTTCAGTTAAGCTTATTACAAAGTCTCTCAACTGTTCAGTAACATTTTTCTCTTGCCACTGAAAATCAGACATAGCAGCCGAACAAACGATTGGTGGGGGCAAAGCCTGCAATGGATTGCATGTCTTGGAAAGCGACTCTCCATTAGTCTTTGCATTCATTGCATATATATTTTGATCATTAGAACATTTTTCCTAGTGTAAGTAAACAATTTAATAGGTCCGATTTTATGTGTGAACCATATGAACCGGCAAAGCACATACGTTTCAGTTATCCAATCAGTAATTAGAGGAGCATGACTCCATTTATGGAGCCCGTCTCGGGTTAAAGAAGTATTTGAGTGTTTTAAATTATTTTATACTATGATTCATACACAGTTTCAAGTTGATGTACACGTCTTACGCATTGACAAAGGTGCAGAATACACTGAGGGTGTCTTTGAATTTACTTGTCTTCTCATGGCATTGTGGATCAAACCACATATGTCAAAACACTCAAAACTTCTGAGCAAAAAGAAATAGCAGAGAAAAAGAATGGTCATCTTTTAGAGGTTGCAATGTCTCTTATGTTTACTACATAACTTTCTATAGGGAGATCCGGAGATGCAGTTTTACCAGCATCGTACTTAATTGACCGTCTTCCCTCTCTACTATTCTCAGGTTAGAGACTCCAGCATCGTCTCTCCCAAATGCTTCAACGCACCCTCTTCCACTTCGTATGTTTGGATGTGTTTCTTTTGTTCACAATTTGTTCTTTCGCGTGGGAAGTTAGACCCTCGCGCTATCAAATGTGTCTTTATTGGTTACTCTCCAACTCACAAGGGGTATAAATGTTATCATCCTCCCACTCGTCGAGTGTTTGTTAGTCATGACGTCACTTTTTAGGAATCAACTTCTTATTATCCTCAGGCTCATGTTCATGCTTTCAGGGGAGAATTTGAAAAATGAAGAAATATACATGGAGCCTTCTCCTATTCCCATTTGTGTTACTCGGTGGGAGCCTAGAGATTCTGACCCTTTTCCTCTGCCTAGATAGGAGAAGAGGGAAGCACCTCCTAATGGAGAGTTATATTTGAAACTTGGCAGACTCGATGGATCGCAGACAACATGAAGATGCTACTTTACCCGCTCAATTGTCTTATTCAAAAGGTAGTCCAACAATTGTCTGATTCAGAAGTTAGTCCATCATTTACTCCTTTCTTCGATGCAAATGGTAACCCTTTTGACCTTGATATTCCCATAACTGTTTGGAAAGGTGCTAGAACATCGACTCAGCATTCTATTTCTAACTTTGTTTCTTATAATTTCTGTATCTCCTTCCTCTCGTGCCTTTGTTTCCACTTTATCATTTATTCCTACTCAATGTCGGCGAGATGCAATACTTGATCCAAAGTAGATGAGTGTTATGATTCAAGAGATGAATGCTCTTGAGAAGAGCGGCACATGGGATCTCTTAACTCTTCAAGAAAACCACTAGATGCAATTGGGTGTTCGCGCTAAAATATGGGCCAGATGGCTCAGTTGAAATGTACAACGCGAGACTCGTTGCCGAGAGATACACAAAGACTTATGGGGTTAACTATCAGGAGACCTATGTTTCCGTTACCAAAATGAACTCTATTTGGATCCTAATTTCTAGTGTTGCAAATCTACGATGGACTCTTCAGCAACTTAATTTGAAGAATGCCTTCCTGCATAGTAACTTAGAGGAAGATGTTTGTATGGAGGCAAAATGACCTTTTTGGTCCCTGACCTTTGACCCAGTAGACGATTTAGTCCCTATCGTTCGTTAATTACCTTAGTAGTCTCAAACCTTCCATAACCAAGGGCGATTTGATCCCTGCTCTAATTTTGACCTGGTCAACTGTCATATGTGGCATGAAAAATCTGATGTGGCATTGACATGGAGCTTATGTGGACAAACAATTTAGGGAAAAATGATCAAAAGACTATTTTGCCCTTCGTTCCTCCACCAACCTTTGTGCAGCACCCTCCCCCTTCATCTCCACCATCTGATACCACCATAACTTCACCACTACCACAACCACCTAAACAAAGGCTAGTTTATTGAGGAACTTTTAGATTCAAAAATTGTAACTCGTAAAACAAGAACGAAAAAGGATTCTTAGAGCAACAATAGGGATAGATTGAAAGACAAATGTTTAATACAAGAACCCAGATCTGTTCGTGTGTGTGTGTGTCTGTGTGTGAGAGAGGGATAGATTGAAGAAGCCAAATCGCCATCCTCTTCCGGCTGACTAATAAGCTTGATTGCCAGTAGGGATAGATTTAAGAACCCAGATCTGCAAATCTCGATGGTAAACCCAGCCAATCTCGATGGTAAACCCAACCAACCACACTCAACCCCCATAGCCGTCGACTCATCCTCTCATCTCCAATCGAAGTCCGCAGCCCCCAGCCTCCGTAGCCACTGGCGATTTCCCCTCTTTTCTCTCTTTATCCGAGCAGCCACCCTCATCTCTTCCCTCCCAATTAAACAAACCTCCAACATCCAACCATCCACCCTCGTTCCCCAACCAAACCCGCAGCTTTCACCCACCAAAACCTCCATAATCGGAAGAAGATGAAGCATCAAAGTACAAAATCGAAGAAAAAGAACAAGGATCGGAGAAGAAGTAGAAGAATCAAAGAAGAAGATTGAGTTTGAGGGCGGCGATTTGGTTGAGCCATCATTGCTCTTCGCGGAGCCAGAGGGCTTCTTCTCCCCTGTTGTTGTAGTTGGAATGGGAGAAGGTGACGGAAATCTGGGCTTCCTCGTTCCCCTGTTGTTCTTCCCCCGTCACTCTCTCTCTCTGATCTTCTCTCCATCTCTCAAACGTAGATCTGGAGTTTGCTGGTCTTGGTTGAAGATTATCCATTTTCTCTCTCTCTCGCCCTCTTTCTCTCTCTCTTCTTTCCTGGTCTTGGAGACGTGTTTGATTCATCCATTGCCTAAATCTCAAACGCATGAGGAAGAGGAAGATTTAGGGGTTTGTTTGGATGCAAGATTACTATTTTACCCCTACTAATACGCTACATCAGCATATTATCAACTCTAATTTAAAGTTGACCAAGTCAAAATTAGAACAAGGATCAAATCGCCCTTGGTTATGAAAGGTTTGAGACTACTAAGGTAATTAATGAACAATAGGGACTAAATCGTCCACTGGGTCAAAGATCAGGGACCAAAAAGGTCATTTTGCCTTTGTATGGATGTTCCTCTTGGCTTCTCGTCTCACATTACAAAAGGGAAAGTCTGTAAGTTCAAGAAAAGTTAGTACGTTTGAAACAATCTCCTAAGGCATGGTTTAGGTGATTTCATAGTGCCAGAATAAAGTTTGGGTTCTAGTAGAGTAACTCGGATCATACGATGTTTGTTAAGAGATAAGGGAGCAAAATCAGAGTCTCGATTGTGATGACGATGACACATTTGATATAGGTGATGATGAGTATGAGATTAATTCAGCCAAACCGCAATTGTCGACCGAGATTGAGGTCAGACTTGCGTTCATTATGCCACTTCCTTGACATTGAGGTAGCTAGAGCATCTCGTGAGATCTTCCTCTCTCAACGGAAGTATGTCCTCGATCTGTTGGGATACAAACCCGCAAACTCACCTTTTGAACCTAATCACAAGCTTTCCGAAGGTGTTGGCACCAAGGTGGATAAGGAGAGATACCAACAGCCGGTTGAGAGACTTATATATCTTGCATATACTAGGTCTGACATTGCATATGTTGTTGGCGTTGTGAGCTAGTACATGCATGATCTCCGTGAGCCTCCTATGGTTACAATTTACACATTTTGAGATACTTGAAGATTACACCGGGTGAGGGTTTGTTGTTTGAACCTCATAGTCATCTAAATTTTCAAGGATATACTGATTAGATTGGGCAAGATCCGTGGATGATAGGCGTTCCACTTCTGGCTACTATACCTTTCTTGGAGGTAGTATGTGGCGCGGCAAGAACCAAATAAAAGTAACAAGGTCGAGAGTCAAGGCCGAGTATACAACTATGGCTCTTGGTGTTAGTGAACTCTTGTGGACTCGGTCTATTCTAAGCAGAATTGGGATTTTCACCGACCGGTCCTATTAAGTTGTTTTGTGACAACAAATCAGCTATTTGCATCGCTCATGATCCGGTTCAACGTGACCAAATCAAGCATATTGAGATAGACCGGCACTTCATCAAGGAGAAGATTTCTAGTGGTCACCTTTGTATCCCATATGTAAAGACCGACGATCAACGGCCAATGTCTTAACTAAGGGTCTTCGTAGTAGAGATTTTATTCCCCATTATTATAAGCAAGTTACGCATGAGAAATATCTTCACTCCAACTTGAGGAGGAGTGTTAAGAATAATGGGAATAATGGGTCGATATTGTATAGTGTTTGTTTTCTAGGGTGCTTAGTGTAACATGTAAATGTGGTAGAAATAGGGTTGTAATATTCTCCTATTCAATTGACATGAATATTACACAACAGTTTCTCTCTTCATATTTGGGCCAAATCTGACTAATGGAAATAATTTTGGTAGCAGAAACTAAAGAAAAAATATGGGGAAAGTGTTCCATTTGCTACTCCAACTTATCTACAGTTAAAGAATGGAACCAGAAAGTCATAAACCAGAAATGTTCAACCTCGTGAGATAGTTATACTCACAGCTATTCGCCTTGGTTGTGTGCACACGATGTTACAAAGTCCACCAGATCCTGCTTCAATCATATCATCCAATACGAATTGCGGTACCTACATACACTGACCATTAGTCATAATTCAATCTGCATTATTATAGAAGGGCAGAAGAAAGATGGAAAACTAGCTTCAATTTGAAAGCCATTGCGAAAAGTAAAGGAGGAGAGAAACCACAATGATAAAGAAAGAGATAAAAATATGATCTAATTTTCATAAATATGCAATTGGCATCCATTTTTTGAGACCTGAGTTGTCTTTCCACAACCTGTTTCCCCACAGACCACAAGGACATCATTCTCCTTCAGCAAACGCAAAATATCACCTTTCAGCTCCGCAATAGGTAGAGTAGCTCTAGACTCTAACATGCCCTAGTAAGAAAAGCATACAAACATGTTAAGTGCAGAAACTGTATTTTTTTCTATATAATACAATGCACTGTAGATCCACCGCAGAACGAAGAAGTATTACAATGAATAAAGTTGATACCAACTACCAAACACAGGGGACAAGTGGAACCAACAACAACTCACTCACAAAAACTAGGTTCCGAAGTGATTGAGATATAACATGTTAAATAAGAGAAGCATGTCAAATAATTCAAATAAAATGCAACAAGCTAGCTCTAAGATAATGAGGAAAACAAAAGTAAGAGACTTATAAGAATACATTCATATTACTTCTTTATGTAGGTCATGTGGAACAAAACATCATAGAGAAGGCAGATAACCAGATAGAACACCTTAGCACAGACTCATGAACTTGACAAATCCTATAAACAGGGCCTGTTTAATGGTAAGAACACAAGAAAAGGTGCTCATGTACACCTATTTTGAAAATATGTGACAGTACAACATCTAACAACTGAATATGATTTTCCGAGAGTAATAAATAACCTTAGGTCACTAAGGCACATCAGGCCCAAGGCTCATTAATAGTCCTCGTTTCTTTTCTTTTCTTTTCTTTTTGCTCAGCTACAAATTATATTAATGTTAATGGAAAGGATTGCAAATTAATAGTGGCTCATCTCCCATATGTCCAGCCGCTTCAATTGCGGCATGAATCCAGGCTATATTGTGTAGGAAAGCCTTGTCTGTTTGGAGCTATTTTACAGTTAGTACTTCAATGGTAATATATAAAAGTTAGCACTTATTAATTATAGATTGTATCTAAGTCAGTAAAGTGAAGGGACAGTCTGAAGGCTGCCACTTTGAAAGAGTCAACCTTGCAAGACTCTAATCAAATGATACTGTGTTGTATGATTATTGTTCGACATGGGGTTGTGCTAGTTATAAACATGTGATCTAGGCTACATACATATAGCAGCGTCTTCCTAAGTTCCTTAATCAATATGAAGAACATTAGTACATCAGGCCTATAAATAAGATGCATATCAGAGGCTAATTGCAAATCTAGTGGTGTAGCACTTCCTGCGAAGGAACCAATGCTACACTTTTGGAATCTTGATTACATGTATTTAAGTTTCTCATTTGTTGGGATGTATTTTCCTTGCAAAATAAATCATTTTTTGATCTTTGTTCAGTCGTGCCTAGGACAATCTGCACGCCAGCATTGTGCGTCTGCACCAAGGGACCCATATGAACCTTCAGCCTTGAATAAGTGCGCGCACATATCCACACTACATAACACAATGTCAGATATCAACACTGACAAAACTCCTTAAAGTTGTCAATTTGATCAGTTTTTTTTTTTTACATCGCAGACTTTTCATGTTCATGATCAGCGCATTTGTTTTTTTCTTCTTTTAGTGACCTGCCATTCCACCTCTCCAAAAGTTCATCCTCTAATTCAAATGAATTCTTCTTTCATTGGAAAATCTAATAATGAGATAGGCCCCATGCATGTGAAAGTTGCTTCAGATAAATGCTAAGGAAATGCAAAACTCCCATGTGAAGCCAATCTGGAAGGACAACTGATAACAGAGAAAAATGGCAAACTTTAGGTACAAGCACTAATGTGCCCAAGTTCCTTTCATTGCCAAATCTGAAAAGGCATTCCCATGGAATAAAGTACTTACCTTGTATTTATTCATTTTCTTTTTACTCTCATGTTCCTTTCTGAGGTAAGAACTCTCAGCTTCTGTATGACGGTCAACACCTGCAAAAAAGAATCCAAGAAAATAGACTTGTGTTATAGTCATCTACTATCTATTAATTCAGCTTTCTATAAGAGTCTACACCTGCTGAAACTATACAACTGATGGACAATCATTTGTAGCTGTTACGGAAAGAAAAATAATTTGATAACAATTTCGTCAACTTTGAATAACCCCATCACACACTTCCATTCACTTTAAATAACAAGTGTTGTACATACTTCCAGCTTCAATACCAACACCAGCAGGAATGGTACTTTCTGGTTTTTGATTTTGAGAGTTCTTTTGAAGAGGACGATCCATGACAGCAGGAGAAACAGCAAAATCTGACACATCAGAATTCAATATCGAATCTACAAATCCAGCCCTTCGGTCTGCTTCACAGCTGTTTACATCTCCTGCTAATTCCCCTGTAAGTTTTCAAAAAGCTGAGGCATTGTATAGTTCTACAAGAACATCAGACAAAAATATTACTTTTGTTTTTACCATGGGAGGAACAAAGACCCAAGTTACTAGAGAAATAATACTCCTCGGATGCATAAATACATAGATACATATATCCATATAGATATACTCCCTCCGTTTCGATTTAATTGTCCTCGATAGTGACATGTTGTGAGAGCTTTATGTCGCTTTCAGGACAATCAAAACGAAACGGAGGGAGTATGTATTTTTATACACACGTAAACACTCACTCCAGTTTATAAAAGAATCACGTAACACACCAACCTTCTTTCCAATCAAGAACAAGGGAAGCATAGGGATTTGTTATCATCACATGAACGGGTAGATCAGGAAACAGATGGTGCAGAGCAAATGCTGCAACTGTATTTTGTGCATCCTACAACAATACAAACAAATTTCATATTAACAGATAGGCATGCAAAGATTACAGTATGATTTTCACCAGTGAGGAAATCCTATGATAATATGACAAAAGATTATTCAAGTAGCACGTCTAATCAATTCAATCCTTAAAGTTCCAAAAAGTTATAAGTGCAACTGGTGGGCAGATTAAATAACCAAGCTAAAAGTCATATCAAAACACTGAAATATAATATGAAATTTTTCAAAATCTATGCAGATATGTATATGAGGTTAACTGAAAGACGCATGTACATAATAACAACAGAATCTGTTCAATTTCATTTTTCGTAAGTAACAGCTTGCTAGGATACACCAGCCTTCTGCTATTTCACAATTTTACCCACCTAGGTTCAGATGTAACCAATGACCACTTGGACTAACGGTATCCCCTTCTCTTTCCTAACGGGAGATTAGGGGCTCAAGTCTCGTCAGTGACAAACAATATTGAGGAGAAACTATATCTTGTTGAAGATATCACCTGGCCTTAAGCCCTACTAGTTACTCTTGTAAGTCCTACCTAATAAATAGTAAGAGTTGGTATTAGGTCTATGTCCCCACCAACCTTTAAAAAGAAAAGGTTAAGATGTAGATTAATAAAATTAAATAAAATTAAAATTTTAAAAACGCACAACAACAACAACAAGTGCTACATAATTTGACACATGAAAAAGATTATGTGAGAAGTTCAATACAATCGCATTAGCCAGGCAGTTAGTGGCATCTGCTTCACATTAGCCAGGCAGTTAGTGGCATCTGCTCCACACACAAACATGTATACTGTGTGTGTATGTCTCAACCGGTAAAAAGATGGTTTAAATTGCTTCGGTAGTCTCTGTAACTAGATGTCCATAAGACATATTGTGTCCCCTTCCTTCCTCACCCCGCTTGATAATCTTCCCAAATTATATAGCACTCCTGAAACCTCTTCTTCCTAGCTTTCCGTATTAATTCTTATCATATTATCAAAGAATGGATAAGATTCTTTGGCATGATCCATTTCTCACCTAGCCCAAGGTCAATGTCATGATTTAAAGGAGTTAAAAAAATTTTAAAAATAAAAACACATGTCCACAACCCTCCTCCAGTTCATTTAGTTATCTCGGTCATTTCCTTTCGTGCTAGTTATTCACTCTGATGTTTGGCACTTTCTTGGGGCACATCCTTTTCAGATTGTTTGTTTACATTCATTGATTGTATTCTCATGTCACTGTATATTTATTTCATGATGCAAACGAAAGATTCTGCTTCCAAGGATATTTTTGTGATGCTTGTGATGCTGCAGCATCACTTCAACAATTCTATTTATTACTCAAAAGCGATGGTGGGTGCGAGTGGATTAACGGGGAATCTCTGCATTTTAGTGCAAAAAAGGCATGGTTTGCAAACTTCTTATGTGCTTAACCCTGGAAAAAAGGTACTGTTGAGCTAATGAATCGCTACCTTCTGGTAGTTGCTCAAGCCTTGATGATCAAATGAATATTCCCAAACACTTCAGCTGATTTCTCATTGAACAAATTATTTTTTGAAGTCAATGTCCTCTTCACCAACTGTATACCTACATCCTTGGTTTAAGGGCTCCCATACCCTCTCGCTTCCCCCTGCTGGAGTGTGCATGCTTTGTTCCTCATCTAAATCTCCTTGAGTAAACTTGATACAAAAGTTCTTTGTTTAGCATTCATTTTCTACTGAAGTTACAAGATTTAATCCTCAGTCAAGATGAGTATTTGTGAGCATGGCAGCAACATCATGAGGTGTTGCATGGAGGATGTGGCTTCGGTGATAGGTAGAAATAATGGTGGAATAGCTTTATCAGATTTCACGGTTGCCTAAAACTTACTGATAGCTAACACATGTAATTTAAGATAAGAGGAACACTTTGATAACTTCCAAAACAAAAAGTAGACTAAATAAGAGTCAAAAACACTATTCTATACGTAGAAACGTAGATGGATTAACTTGCAAATATTGAGGCAACCAAGAGAGAGCTTAACTTCATAACATAGAGTTATGGTGCTTGATATTACTCTTAGAAAAAAAAATAGAGAGAGAGAACACTGAAGGGACACTAAAAATCCAATAATTAAGTGGTGGAATCTATGGGGGAGCATGGAACTAATAACATGTGGTGAATTAAGAGAAAACGCTAAAACATACAGCATGGAACTTAGAGGGTGGAACTAATAAAATGTGGAATAAATGTGTGATCGTATTAAAAGAGTATCAGAAGGAGTATCAAGGGAATCCAAAGGCAAAAAGACTCTTGGACAAAGAAAAATGGTGGTGGAATGAAGAAGTCCAAAAGTACTCCGACTAAAACGGATCTCATGAAATTGGCAAAAAGCTAGAAACCTAAACAATTGGAGCAATAAAAATTTGCCATTGAAAAATAAGGAAAGTCATGAGAGAAGTTGAGTATAAAGCTTTCAATGACTTTTATAATAAATTAGATACAAAAAAGATTGGGAAAAGGTTATATACAAACTAGCAAAATCAAGGGAGAGGAAAACTTTTTTTTTTTTGTCAATTCTCCTTCTATTCTCACAGAAAAAAAGGACCAATAATTTTCCAACTGAAATTGCCTATCGAGCGTAGTAAACACATAGCAAACATTTTATAAAATAAATATAACTTTTTACATCTTGTGATAACAATGGATAAATTATTTGCCTCCAAAGCTTTGCATATTCTTGCGCATCCAGAAATTGGGACAACCTCTTGATAGCATGCACAAGAAATAGTCAATGATTGCTAGTTGTACCTCGGCGGTTTCAAAAGTTTCATCCGGACTGGGAAGTTGGAGAGTAATTAGTCCCCCAGCTTTTCTGCTCTTACCCCTCCCACTAGCTTTTCGTATCACACTGACGTTATAACTGCATCTGTTTCCTGTAGCAAGCACTTTAGTGTACTTAGGTGCCTCCCACCCTGATCTTTGACAAAATTGCTGCAGAACAGCCTTGGGAATCTTCTGCGGGTCTCCCTGTAGTCAAAAACTGCATCTTTAGGAAAGAAAAAAAGACATAATGTAAGAAAACGATTACACATTCTTGCAACAAAAAACTACTCCCTTTGTCCCGGTGGAAGAGTTACACTTTCCTTTTCTGGCCGTCCCACTCAAGAGTTACACTTCCCTTTTTCGTTCACCTTACTTGACCAAAGAATGAATATGGGCCACACACTTAATGGGCTTTAACGGAAATCACCTTTTTTCAAGTCATTTCTTAATATGTATATAAAATAGGAGTATCTTAACAAGTTCCCCGAGTGTTTTGGACTAAAATACCCTATTCTTTAACAATAAAGTAAATGTGCATCGGTGTAAAATTGTCTTTCACCTAATGTGGGCATTTATTTCTCACAGAATCTAATTAATGATTCTAAAAATGCATTAAATGCATAAATATGAGGGAATTAAATGTGCCAAGGTGAAAGACAATCTTCCCATATATATATTTTTTGTAACCACTTGTTAAGATACTCCCGTTGTGGGTATCGTATCCTAACAAAACTAATAAATATATATAGAAAGAGAGAGAATCGCGGAACATAGTCCATCATAGGTCTTCATGTTCAATATCCCTTTTCTCCATAAGTGACAATAAGTGAGAGTATAGTAAGAAGCATCAGTTGAGTACCAATTATTAAATGGTTTCAGATCAGAAATTCTAGGCTCACCCAAAGGCCACGGCTTCCAGTGTCACGTGTCTAACAATATTTCCTAGTGATGCTATTTCTTAGGCACTTGCAAGCATGGACCAGTAAAATAGATGTTAGAATGTAAGCACATTTAGCATGGAATATAAATGAACAAAAAAATACTTAAGGTACAACGACGCAATTATCAGGGGCGCGCTCTACCCACTGAGCTAATAGCCCTACAGTATTTCATTATGACTGCACCCAAAGGTTTATGCAAGACTTACTGATAGTGATGTTAGGAAATGAATAAAGTCAGGTTGGTAAGCGTGAGAAGTGGTTTCCGGACTCATATGATCAGTATATACTGTAAAGTTGAATGATTATATAGGACTGCTACTAAACTTGCTTAACTTTATGGTAAGGAATGCTTGCAATTAAGAGAAAGCATGCATTAAAGAGTGTCGCCTAAATGAGAAATCTAGGCTGGACGTCTCAATAGAATTCAAGATGAACATCTTCATGAGACAGGACAAGTAGCCCAGCAGTAAATAGAATGAGCAAAGTTTTGGATTTGCACAAAAACAACATAGGCACACAGACAGACCGCATAAGAAGAGTGAATACACTATCAATATCAGTGGTAGAGGTAGGGGAAGCCCAAAATTACATGGATGGTGGATGTGATAGTTAAGAAAAATATGAGAAGGAGTTTATCTGACGATCTTGCTTTAGACTGCACAGAGTAATGAATGAGGATTCACGTAACTGACAGAGGCTGACATGACTCAAGTGAAGCTGTATGCTATACTTACTACAAACCATAATTAAAATATAGGAAACATATAAGTTTACCCAACTCAAGAGGAAAGTTGACATACCCTGCATGCATATATACATATTTCCAATTATCTAACTCAGTGACTGTTTTACATCAAGTGCAATTCGTGTTCTGTCCAGTTCTGTCTTACATGTGCGCCTACTGATGCGTAAAACATAAGGAAAAATGTCATCTCAAATTTGTATAATACTCCCTCCATCCCGATGTGAGTATCCATTTTTGGTTTTGTGGTCTGATAGTTGGCAAGGGGGAACTTTAGTATATTCATATCAAGATGAACAGATGTTTGGGACAGAGAGAGTAGTAGATTACACTATTTTTTTATATAAGCCACACTGTCCCGCATGGAGAAATACTTTTCCTATTTCACTCATGCGACCTTCCCCTGTTTTTATGTATCATGCTGGGATATTCAAGTCAAGTTGTCTCCAAGGCTCGGTAGCACATACAATATAAAATAAATGCTGAAATGATAGGAACATGCATACAGATAAACGAATGCATCAGTCAGATTAATGTTAGCTCCTCTATGACATTGAGCATTACCATAAGCTCATTGAAAAGCAAGTATCACCTTCTTCCAAATTCCCTCCAGTTTTTCCAAGTTCTTCCCACTTAATAACTCCCTCATCTTTTCTTTCTTTTGTAGCTTCACAATCTCAGGAGATAAGACTTCACTGGTTGATGCATCTTCCAGAAAGATATTCCCAAGTTCTACATCTCCTATATCATCGTTCATATCCGTTTTATCATGACCTGAAAGGTTTGAGGAAATATCCTCAGCCAAGAAAGATTCTGAGCAAGAGCTCTCATTGATATTTCCATCGACATTTGACTCCATTTCTTGAGCACCAGAGCTCATTCCACCCTCTTTATCGCACAAGACACCACCTTCAAGAATTTTACAAGATGCAGCCTCAGAGGAGGACTGTTGCCTCATACTCTCATATTCTGCTGCCAATGTTTCTTCTGATATTCCTGCTCAGTAAAGTCAAATAGCTCATGAATAGTACAGCACAACCAATGAAAACAAAGGGTAGCTAAGATATTTGAGTAAACCTAGGGCAGCCATTTCTTGCTTAAGTTTGCGAATAATTTGGCCAGCTTGTTCCTGGCCTTTCTTGTCCCGTCTTTCTTTGGCATTAAAAGCTTCTATCCTCGTCTTTTGATACTCTTCAACAATGGAATCATACGACCTTGTCTCCGGGACCTACCAGGAAAAGTAATGCAAATCTGTTAGTATAACATGATATATACTTTAAGTAGGCTAAAGCGCGGAAAACATGGTAAATATGCTAATCTGAAGTGTACTACACAAGTTAGAGTTCTCAGAGATAGGCAGTCTTCTATTAGAATGATGAAGCAAACCATACATCATTGACTTATAATGACCAGAAGATACCACAAGGTCATAGAGAAACTCCAAACAAAATACAGAAAGAAAATCCATAATTAGTAGATTCAACAACCCCCAGTGAACAACTGATTCACTCTCCTCCCTTAAAGAAAGAAGAGAAGAAAGAGAAATTTGAAGTTAAGATTAACTTTTTTGAGTTAAACAAGTGGCCTGCGGGACAACTGATTCACTCTCCTCCCTTAAAGAAAGAAGAGAAGAAAGAGAAATATGAAGTTGAGATTAACTTTTTTGAGTTAAACAAGTGGTGCCGACGCAGTACGGCAATCAGTTGCCCTGCAGGATTTGACTTTGTGTGTGAGTGTTGATACTAATTTTAATTTTTTGTCAGATCAATAGAGGATAAGAGTACGTTCTATACGGGCTGAATTTTGATTCAGTTATGTATACATATCAAGAGCATCGGTTAATCCCTTTTTTCACAAGGATATCTTTTGGGGTTTCCTAGTGAACTCATATAACTTGGCTTTTGTCCTGTCTTTGAGTTCCCCTTGAGGAAATCCAGGAGCAGTTGGGTTCTGGGACCCCATTGACGGGAGGCTAGCTAGATGCCTGGATGGGTGCCAAAAGGTATTCTTTCCCTTGTAAGCACCCTTATAAAAGTGTATTTGCGGTATTCCTCTCTATTTTTGAACCTCTTAAGGATCCAGGTTAGTTTGCCTATCCTACTGAGAAGATTAGAGACATTTTCTTAGATATGAGTTGGATAAGGGATGGGGAACTCTAACTTTCTTGGGCAGAGGTTTGCAAGCTCAAAGTAGAGAATATTTTGGCTCTCGGGTACTTAGTCAATAGGAACATTTTCCTTGTCTGTAGTGCCTGACAACCGTAGTATGTTAGGCCTATAGTAGCTAAAAGCAAGTCCGGCATCAATCAACATGGTGGATGCTCGCATTGGCAATTCCCTTACTCATAAAAGCCCCTGGAAGCTTATTTCAGTGCTATTCCTCATTCCTACCTCTAAGGCTCTAACCCAAATAAGGGTGAGAAAAGGTGGCAACATCAGACTCTGGGAAAACGTCTGGGCTGGAGATAACTCCTTGAAATTGTTTTTCCTAGCTTGTTCCGCCTCTCATCTATACATATGGCTTCTATAAGTGCTTTCTGTTCTATATCAGGCAGCAAGTCTCAGTCTATGAATTTTCATTTCTTTCACAACTCAAATGATTGGGATACCAAGGAGCTTCTACTCACTCTTGAAATGCTTTCTCAAGTGCAGTAGTCTCAATAGTCCTGATTCTCGTACCAGATCCTTGGAGAATTCGAGCTATTTCTCTCGTTGGTCTTTTCTTTCTCACTTTATTCACTCAGCTAATCCATATCCTATTCCTTTTTTCTTCTTTCATTAGGAAGGAAGACTAAATACTTTTCAATGTTGAGAGTTTTTCTTTGGTCTTTTGTCCTCTATAAGCTCAAAATTATTGATGTTCCTCATGCTTGGAGACCCTACAAGAATATTACCAGATTGATGTTCCATATGTAAGTGTTCCCTTGAATCGAAGACCATTTTCTTCTGCAGTATGGGGCGTGTGCGACCCTTGGGGTGCTCAGTCAGACATGGATCTAACCTGAGAGTTAATGATTCTTGACAGGGATAACAACACAGAAACATGGTTCAACCGTGAGTGACACCAATATATAGTACCATATAGGTAGGTAAGAATGTCTATCAGCAATGCCGATATCTTTACCTAATTCCAGCACTAATCAGCAAGAGACAAGAATACCACCACTTTCCATCATGTTTCAAACCATCAAAAGCAAGAAAGTCGCAGATAAAGGAATGATGAGAAAATAAAGGTTTCAATCGAAAGCCACAAAGAGCAACAGCCAAATGATGTATTGTGTAGGTCTCATGATGAGCAGGACCGTATTCAGAGGCTGCAAAACATATGTTTTTTTTTTCCTTTTGTGTGTGTGTTTTGGCAAATTAATTAAAGTTCATTAAAAAGAGATAATAATTGCAAAGACGGCAAACAAAAATATTGGACAGAATACAAGAAACATTAACATTACAAAGCCGAATGAAACTAAAGTCTGAAGAAGGAAGACCCTAAAGAGGATCGCTCTCTAATCCCAAGCCAGATCAGATAAAGCCAGCCATGAAAAGCCCCAAAAGAGATATTATTATTATTATTATTATTATTATTATTTTGGTTCAATGGAAGGTAAAACAGATATTATTGAGCCACTGGCAGTTAAAACTATATCGAGTATTTACGTAGCAAAGAAATAGTGAACTTACACAACAATAATAATAATTTATGCTGCTAACAAGAGATCAACAATACCTTGTCAACAGCATCATCTTCCCACGTTTCAGATTCCTCCTGCAGAGAGACAGAATTTGACTTGATTTTCCCAAGTATCATCATCATCCAGTAAAGAAGTTTCAACAAGAAACATAATGCACAACTATTTTCAAAGCAAAGAAGATCCACAGTAATTCAAACACTTTATGTGAAAGAACAGGTAAATGAAATGTAATGCAACTATGTTAAAAACTTGGTAGGGACTAGGGAGAGCATTGCTGCTCCAGTGGTCCTACCCAGCTAGAATTTGGATTAGTTGGCACCCAATGTGGTGACAGGAAACTAGATGGTCAAGACCAAAACGAAAATGCAAAATATAGATGAAGCTTCAAAAAAAACAACAAAACCCGGGCTTAAAAATCTTTTGATAAAGGGTTATTTCAATTAAGAGCTCCTTGGTGAAGATATTTTGAAACCTGTTCTCAGATACTTAATGTATTGTGCAAATAGAACATCAGACTCTATGTGTACATAGACATATTCAAACGACTGGTACTGCTGCACCTGGCTGAGTTATATCTAGAGTATTGTCAAATTGAATATCGAACTGGCGAGCTTGTCTCTTCTTTTTCGTTATTCTTTATTTTCCATTTTTTCCTGGTAGTTGTCTCCTCAATGTTAAGCCTAATACTTATTTTTTGGGGGAGATAAAAGAAGAATATCATTGATAGAGAAAGAAATTGCGTTCGCCAAAAAACCAACAAAGCAGTAAAAGGAAAACACACAATCATTGTATAGCAACTCTCCGATCTCTAGACAAATCTCCCAAAGACAAGCCATGGAAAGCGCCAAAACTCCTAACCCAAATAGAAGATTACACCATGATCTTCTCCCACAAGAGCGAGTCGATAATTATTGATTTCTGAAATTTTGAGAATTCCTCTCAATCCAAATGTTCCACAACGGGCTAAATGCGGCACATCCCCGCAGCAAAGAGGCATTCCTCGAACGACCAACGTCCAAGTGTCTAGTCATACAAAAATCCTCCATACTGGGAGGCATAATGCAGATCTCACCTTGCACCTCAACTGGCCTGCACCAGAGACTCCAAGCCATAGAACAATGCAGAAATAAATACCCGTGAGACTCGTAGCTCACATTCACATAATGCACACATCTAGAGAAATATATATCTTTGAATGTCACATTTGCCATCATTTATTAGTATTCAACCGACCAAGGACCACTGACCAAGCAAAGACTTTGTACTTAAAACGGAATCTTGAACTTCCAAATGAAATTATAGAGAGGAAAGTCATGTTGTATATGTGGACGAAGAATTTTGGTGAAATACTTGAAAGAAAAAGACCTAACTATTCATGAAGCCAAATTCGACAGTCAGATTAAAGACCACAAAGACGAAAAGAAGACAACGGGTGTAATAATTGTGCCACCAACATGGATTCTCTGTCATTGAGATTCCTCACAAAATGAAAATCCCAACTAACCTGACCCCTCTCCCTAACAAGAAAAGCAGTAATTGGAGCGTTATAAATACTTGAAATCCAAAACAAACGAGTAAAAGAGAACTTAAGAGGAAAGTTCTCTATAAAATAATCTTCCCAAAACTGAACTCGATTGCCAAATCTAACCTCATAACAAACATGAGGATGGAAGAGATGAAAACAGCTAGAAATAAACTTCCAGAGACTAGCATACGTGATAGAAAGACTTGTAGATGCATCCCACCCATTATGATTAACACCAAGCTTGCTCTGAATAACTCTATGCCAAAGAGAATCGGGCTCTAACAGAAAATGCCATAACCACTTAATCAAGGAAATATTTTCAGAACCAAGTTTTCAAGCCCTAGCCCCCCCCCCCCCCAACCCTCCTCCTTAGGTCTGCTTTCATATTCAAAGCCAATAAATGATTCTTTCTTCCCTCTTCCGTCCCACTCCACAAAAACGGGCGCATGATCCTTTCAACGCGCTCTGCCCCATGGGTAGCTTGAACAAAGACAAATAATTGATGAAAATACTAAACAAACGGGAGTAGATGAGAGTAACTCTCCCCCCTAAAGAGAAATACTCACCCTTCCACCCATCTAAACGCTTGGACACCTTGTAATAATCAGGTCCCAAAACCTAGTTTATCCAGGATTCCCATCTAAAGGAAGTTCAAGGTAGGTAAAAGGACAGTTCATAACAGAACAACCCAAAAGAGTAGCATCGAATTTAAAAACAAATGTTCAAAACAAATAACGGCTAGACCACTCTTACATAAATTGATCTTGAGGCTAAACACAACCTCGAAGAGTTGAAGAACATTGAGGAAATTCGCAAATCAACCATGCCCCTCGGACAAAAACAACATAGGGTGCCTTTGGATGAGGTGTTTATTGATTTGAATTTTCGGTTTTTGTAATGATTAAAGTAAAAAAGTAAGAGAGAGAGAGAGATAGATAGAAAAACTGTGGGACCAATGAGAGAGAAAAATTAAAAACTAAAAAATTTGGGTGGAAACCACTCAAGAGAACACTGTCATAGTATCATCAGGCATATTGAAGGTGAGAGACTTTCATGCCGTCATTGCCTACCCTACATCCCTCTAAAACTCCCCTTCACTCCTCAAGAGCAGCCTGCTAAGATCATCCATAACTAGCTTGAAAAGAAAAGGAGACATCAGATCCCCCTCATGAAGCCCTCTAGAGGCAGGAAACCACTCCTTAGGCTCCCCACTAACCAGAAATGAGAGCAAGAAAGAGGAAAGACAACCATAGATCCATATACAATTTAAATTCAGAACCGAATCTTTTCCTATCCATCACTAGGACAAGAAAACGTCAATTCACTCAGTCAGAGGCTTTCTAAAAGTCCAACTGAATGATTAACCCTTTCCTGCCCCTTTTCTTAAGATCATCTACAACCTATCCATTTACTAGGACAAGAAAACGTCAATTGACTCTGTCATAGACTTTCTCAAAGTCCAACCAAAGGATTAACCCTTTCCTGCCCCTTCTCTTAAGATCATCTACAACCTCATTAGCTACGAAGGCAGCATCAATCAGTTGACGACCCTTGACAAAAGCGGATTGAGCTTCAGAAATGGTATCCCCGTAAAACCTCTCCAAGTCCACGAGATAGCACCTTAGAAATAATCTTGTAAATACTAGTGACAAGGTTGATGGGCCAGAAATCCTTAATCTTGAGCGACCTCGGCTTTTTAGGAATAAGGGATATGAACGTGAATTAATATGCTTACACACAACACCATTGGCATAGTTATGAAAGCTTCTTACTCACGAAATGGTGCCCAGTAGTACAAACTTTTACATACACCAAGGAATACAAAATTGGCATGCGGACATTTTTAGAATGCAACAAGGCAGCGGATCGATGACTTAAAAAGAAAAAAGCATTTTCTTCAAAACAACTAATGTTAGACAGGATATCAAAAAAATAACCCATGTAAGCTACTAGTGTACCTCGTCCTGTTGTTCCATATATTGGCGGATCCAATCTGCCTGGGATTGCTGGCATGAATCTAATGTATCATCTTCCTGTGGCACCTTAATTTTGACTGACACTTCGGGCGTTTCAGCTTTTGAAGTATCTAATGAGTCCATCGGAGGGGTCCAATCATCTCTTGCAGTTGATATGACGCCAACAGAACCTCCTGTCATGTAGCATCGGGCAATTAATTTAGTTTGCATGATAGTGCCATTGCCAGTGAGATCACATTCATTGAACATAAATCGAAATTGCATCCAGCACCATATCAAAAAGTATGACGAGTATCATCATTGAGAATACCTTCATCAGCAAGAACAGTAGTGCCACTACGAAACTTCGATGGTAGCTCATCCCGAGGCAAATTAAAACACAGCCAATCCAAAGCAGTCTCAAAAGTAGCCGTCTCCTTCAATAAAAACAAATATAAACCTAATTTGGATTAGTAATACACATTATACTATTACACTTCCTAGCGGATGCACTAAGAGGCCTAAGTTGCAAGTGGCTGAACCATCATGAGTGATTCTTTCTCATCTTCTAAACTATAGGGGTGACTTCTACCGTCTCGCGTCTTTGTTCATAATAAATCCCATCTGTCCTAAACAGGAGGAGTAAAAGTAGTTGGCAAGAGAAGCTTTTTGTATATTCTGTATATTATGGACAATCTGAACTTCATACACTGTTTTATGGATTATGGAGTCAATAACAAGCAATTTTTGACAATTTT
>JAOWAN010000047.1:5603376-5616103 GCA_028566635.1 Lobelia cardinalis | reverse complement strand
TTGGAGAGAGCCCAGGGGGAATAGACACGTGTACCGTCCTTTTGCACGTGGGGCCCGGCGTCGCACCTGGCCGCCTTGTGATGAGCCTGCAGGAAACTGACAGCGGGCTTGGCGGGCTGAAGGTGGCCGCCTGACGACGAGGAAAGGATTGGCCGCCCGTAGGGCGGGAAGTTTTGTCATGCTGACGTAGGCCGCTTCTATGGCAAGAGATCTTGATCATGGGAATGCCTCATGACGGCGGTCACATGGCCGCCCGTTGGGCCGAGTCATGTCCGCTCAACGAAGTCTCCCTTAGTCGGGTTACCTACCCGTCGGGTAGGACTAGGTGAACACAGGCGGGCTGGTACGGCTACGTGACTGCCCGTTGGGCTGAGTCCAAGCCGGCCATCCTTCGTAGTGGTCTCGATGAAGGGCCTGCCCGTTGGGCTTTACCTTCAATTAGTATTGGGCCTAGTGTTTGGGCCTGGGCCCATCAGAATTACACCACAAAATTGAACAAAGAAATGTAACTCAATCATATGGGAGCAAAAACCAAGTGTGCAATGTTACAAAAGTTCACTCCAATGTTAGACTCAAACTAAGGTGTGCATTTCATAGATCCTATCAACTGCAAGGAGAAGAAGTCACAGAAGGTGACGACATATATGAAGCAATGTACGTAGCTACATAACTTGAAATATAACCTATATAAAGCCAAATTGTGCATACATATATATATATATATAAGCATCTACCCCTTTCTATATTGGCAGAGGAAAAAAAAACATTTATCCTGAGGAGAAGAGACGCACAATTTAGCCTACCTAATCTAACCTAACCATAAGGTTACATATATATACATACCCAAACTGAACTTGTACAGATGGTATATGGAGCACCTAGGTTCTCCTTGCTAGGAACACCTAAAATAAAATATTCATTTTATAACGTTGTTTGTTCATTTTTTAAAATTAAATGTTCATTTTTATCGTTGTTACTGAAAATCAACAATAACAGTAAGAACAGTAAAATAAATATTTAGTTATAAAAAATGAACAAACAATGTATTAAAATGAATATTGTGTCTCGGGTGCTCCATATAATTTCTATAACTTCATACGATGTTACTTGGTAGATAGAGTGAAAATGATAATTGAGATAACCTTATTATGACTCTATAGCTAATCCATTTTGTTATATCTGATCCATTTATCATCTAAGGCATTGCATTGATGCTGAGATTCATGGTGATATATGTGAGACTGTAGGTGTCCCAGTTCTTTTCTCTTTGATTTTCTTTCTCCATTATGTAAAAAAGATGGACCTTGGAAATTAGCTCAATTGTAGCAAAGGTGCTTGATTTGGAGTGTTTGGAAACATAAGAGGTAATATGTTCATCACATTCGCGACGAGCATCCAACAGTTGAGACCATCAAAAATAATTGCACCAAGGATTCCTCGTTTGAGAGAGACCTTCAACCTTAACTTTCAAAGTTCTGATCACAGAAGATAGAAAAAAAATAATGGACAAAAACTAAATAAAACAAAAAACTGAATCAATGTGATTCATCCCAGATATTAATTTAAAAAAATTAAATAAATTGAGAATAGTACATTAAAATAGCCCAAAAAAATATCACTAGCACATGGTATCACGTCAATGTCAAATTTGCTAGAGCAAAATTGTGAACAAGGTACATTTAAAATATTGTGTGCTAGAGTTAAACTAAAGAGATGGAGAGAAAAGTAAACATAAGGGCTGCCCAAGTCTTCTCGATCTTTTGCCGCTCATCTTTTCTACAATATAAATTACCTCAAAAAAGCAAACCAGCTCCATGCTAGAAACACAATAATTTTATGATTACTCAATAATGTAAGCTTCCTTTATCTCCCACTTTTCTCTATCATTATTACTCTTTCGGAACACTGCTAAATCTGGGCTTCATTCACCAATTCATTCTCTTCCATCCCCATTATAGTTCAAGGACCATGCTCAAAAGTGAATTGGTCTCGCACCAGCTCCCATTATAACCTCCTCATTTTCCATAAGAACTATCTCTGAGTCGGGTCTACTAAATCCAAAGTAGTATTCAAGTCGATGGGCATTTCAACTATTGGAGATCTCGGGATGCAGGAGGAAGTGTACCAAAAGCCTATTTCCATCAATCATTATGCCTTCTTATTTTTTCTGCAACAGAAAAGCCACGAAATCAAATATATAAAAGATCACAAAGTTAATAACATAATTCCACGTATGATTTTAAGTGCAACCCCTCAAATGGAAACAACTCATTTTTTGTGCAACACTTGCCCTTTATATCCCCAAGTCAAGTGGAGGGAATAATTTTCTGTATTTTTCCCAACAACAATCACCTGAACTCTAAAAATGCAATGTGAGACCACATATACATGCACCATGCATGATACGCTTTCCATTCAATATCATAAATTACATAAACATATAAAATATACCACTATTAGGAATACTTATATCTTCATTACCATGGACACATATTCGAGTCAAAGAATATGTTCGAGTAGGGAAGGTCAGCAAAGGATTCACCGTTCCCACTCCAATAATACCCTTAGAATGATTCAGTTAATACAAAGGTGTGTTAGAGTAGGGAAGGTCAGCAAAGGATTCACCGTTCCCACTCCAATAATACCCTTAGAATGATTCAGTTAATACAAAGGTGTGTTTAGAGTGGGGAATAATTACCAAGATAATATTTAGTTTGCTCCAATATTTCAATTTGAAAGTAAACACACTAAATACGTACGTACTGCCACCATCCCACTCAAAGTATTATATTTTAATGGCACGCGAAAATTAATAGATGAATTGAATTAAATTGATCAATTTCCATAAAAGTTCTTTGAAGATATGGCTCCCTTTCAAAAGAACGGGCCGGAGTAATGTGATAAAGTGAAATGATCAAAAGAAAAATATAGCTCTTGAACTCAAATGAACTAAATAAAAAAAGAGTAATTCAAATGGGAACTACAGGAGTACTGTAACTTGTATCAAATGACTCGAGATATTGCACTACCTACACCATCACCATATTAATTTTGCAAGCTTAATTTGTAGTCATTGATCATTCGAAAAATGATCGGTCAGTCACAAACGAAGCATGAATGTAAAATACTGTTTAACTTTCACCCCCACAACTCTTAAACCTTGACCGACCCTCACAACATAGTTGTGAAAATTGCCAGCAACCAGACTTCCAAGTTTCATTCGAGAAAATGAACATGAATTGTTTATAAACCATTTCATTTTAGAGAAGGATTATGGCACTCACTTAATCAATTCATAGGATAACAAAACTGAAAATAGAGATGAGAGTTAAGCTGAGTTCAAGAATTAACAGAGACTAATACCAGATCTCGAGATCTCAATATTTAGAGATTAAATGAATAAGACTTGAATTACCAAACTAACGTAATAGTATGATATTTCGATTTTTGTATATATATTTTTTTTTAATAGGTCCCATCATTTTTTATCAATCTCTATAGACCTTTTCACTTTAATCATTACAAAATATCATAGTATGTCACAAAAAATTAACTTTCTAAACTTTAGTGTAACGAAAGAAAATGAAAGTAGCCCCAGTTTTCATGAAAAATGCATTTTCATTTTATCACAGACTTTTTCATATTTTTCATGAAAAACTCAAATTAAATACTCATTTTGGGACAAAGTTTTTACATTGCCAAATTTTCATCTTCATACAATAAGAAGGTGACAAACCTACATCCAGTTAAAGATCGAAGAAATAGATTGGTTAAAGAGGAATGCAACAGTCGTGCAATGAACTGAATCGAAACGAAAAATTATATAATTGAACTACAAATATTATAATTGAACTCGTTCAATTCACATAGAGAAGTAATGTCAAAATTGGATTACATGTAACATCGTAACAATATCCCTTCAGGGTCAAGTAAAAACAGACAACAATGAGCTTTCTCCGTCTTCTATGCTCACATTTTCAGCCATCTTAAACTAATGCATCTCGTGGATCCAACTTCAGACTGGAACTGGACACCAAATTGCAAAGCACCTACAACTTTTGGGGGCTTACAATGTCCAAAAATATGGCTCCTTTTGAGCTAAAGAGGGATCAATCTTGGTACTGATAAATTAGGACCACTATTTTTAAAGTATTCTCTTAATGACAGAACAGCTTGATTATAGAATCAGCACCTGCGGTGAACAACCAAGGCTGCCTTGGGTGGAACTTGCAGTCTAACACACCTGTACACAAATAAGGTATAAGTCTTAAAAGAGGGGTAAAATATTGATACTCAAAGTAATGCTCCCCTTCCTAGAAAAACTGCCCAAACAAACATGATCGTACAACTCACTGCAATTACTATAAAGATACACACCTAACTAATATGGAAATAGAGAAACGCCACACATGCACATCATGCATCTACGCTATACTAGGAAAAGTTGCTGAAACCAAAATTTGTCAACGATGAGCAGTGGTTCTATTACTCAATGTGCGAGGATTATTGTCGAAGTTTTCCTGAACAACCCCCCCCCCCCGGAATTAACTTTGAGGCCACGAGTTTAAGGTAAATGTTATTTTGTCCACTACATAAATGGGAATCTTGAGTAACAAGATGATTTAAAATAAAGACGGATGTGAGTATTAATGAAAATCAAGGCGGAGCAGGAGCTAAAGCTAGAGGCCAGTTGAGAGGAAATAAAGGCGAGCCTGTAGCAAGTTTGCTTAAAAAAATGGTCAGTTATTCCATCATCTAAGCAGAATTGGTAGAGGTAAGGAGGGGGTTGGGGGTTCGTCTTTAAGAAATATGGAGGGTAATTGCTGAGGTAAATGCATGCAGTCAATTCCCAAATATTTGAACCTCTTGAAGCCCAAGGACAAGGATCAACTAAACACTCAATCCACTATAGAATGTAAGGAGTTGATGAATTGCGTTGGTAGAGTATAGGCAGTGCATATCTATTACACACTGCAAACTGAAAAGCTAGTGTACAGGCCGATCATACTAGAACTAGAGCACAGACTCGGATTCATGTAGTTCTTGCTCATTGTGGAGTAAAGCAAGGAAAAACAGAAAATTAGTACATAAATCCATGTTGCTATAATTGCTGCAATCTCGGGTCTTCCCTGGTCTTTTGCCCAGTGGATAAGTTACCAAGTTAGAAAAATCAGTTAAACGCTATTGCAATTGATAAACCTTCATGCTTATATAAAGTAAACATAACTGAAAGTAAAAGAAGCTCCAAGTTTAGATCTTCATTCGAGGACAATAAGTTTGGAGAGCTTTCTATTCATTTTAGCTGATGATACATGATGAAATACAGGAAGGTCTATCTTCCATTTCTCTGGGCCAGGGTGGCATTTAACTTTAGTGGGGATACTGGCAAACACCAACGTGTTTATATGACTGGCAACTGGTCAACCGTGCACTTCAATTTCATCGCCTAAATGTCAAACCCCCAACTGATTTACCAGCATCCACTTCTAGACCAAGATGTCTCATTTACGTAATTTAATACATGTGCAAATAAGATAAAATATAGCTTTCAAGAATACTGACCTCTTCCATTTGTGCTTTTATGACCATGAAGAATTTCCAACGGAACAATAAGTGGGTTCTGGTTTAGATCTGAATAAACCATCCCATGGAAAACATATGCTGTACAATCATCAGAACACGACGCAAATAACGGGTAGGAACGATGGAACGCCACATTGGTAATATCCTTTGGGTGCGATCTGGAATTTTTTTAAAAAAAATCAAATTAAACCAAATGCATAAGCATGAATGTAAATGAACACCTGAAATGTAATTGAAATGTGGTACATGCCCCTAGTTCAGCTTAAAGTTCGATATGTATTAGCCCATTGACCATGTTAGGGACCACATAATCATATATATCTGGATAAGGCAGTTAACATATGACATAGATTGATCAGTCATTCAATGCTTATCCATCCTATTTCTTTTTTTCATTGTGATTCTGAAAAATATCCACAAGTCCATCAATGGCTTGAATGTCCTTAAGGTCTCATGGCATGACAATACTTAACCAAATTAAGAGTAATATAAAGACTAACAGAAAACCTTAAGAATAATTACATACTTGAGAGTTCTATAAGGTTGTGAAGAAAGGTCCATGTCAAACCAAGATAATTTTCCTTCTCTACTCCCCACGATAACATTATCCCCTGCAGGATGGGATCATATCTGTTTAGCATAATTAAAGCACAAAAATATTCCCACTATGAAGAAAGTCCATGGTAAAGTCTACTTTATTTCTTAAAATATATGCTCTATATTTTTGGTCAAAAAAGAAAAAAAGGGCTGCTGCAGCTTGCAAATGCACAAGAATACTGGTAACATACCGCCAGGATGAACAGAGATAGAAGATATTTCCCGAACCCCAGGTTCAAGCTTCTTGACAAGCTTTTGCTTCACCAAATCATAAACACGAACAGTCTTTTTGGTTGAAATGAAGAAGATGGATCGAGTGGGATGGAATGTTGTGGACACTGGAAGACCATGCAACTTGAATGGTATTCTCTGGGTTTGTTTCTTTGAGATCTGGTGTATTAGTACTGCTCTTGATTCACGTGCTATACAAGTCAAGATACAACATACAAATAATATACTTCAAAACAAAAGAGAGGTGGTAGAGATGAAAGATGAAAATGCAGCAAAGTGTTTGAATGTTTATGTAGAACTAATTTAAAGTCAAAAGTTGGACAGAAATGGCAAGATGGACATAACCTGGTGCATTATGGGTAGATTTCCATCAATTCCTACTAAACCACATGGTGTCTAACAAATACAACCATAGGGCATTTCTAGTACCAGCAACATTTTTAGATCCTTTTAAGCCAAGTCAAAGTATCCAAAAGAATCATTGTTTAGCCGAATCCGACTTCTGGATAAGTATGAGCAGCCAGCACTCGCACCGGAGTCCATGTAGCATAAAATCTTACTTCTCCGGCAAAGGTTTATATAAATTAATACCTAGTGTAACTCTTTATATCATCAAAATTAATATCAAGCAACCCATTCCAAATTGCCTTAAAAAACAACACTAGAAGGAAAATAAGAATGACCTTCAACACCAAATATAAACTCCTGTTCTTCTTACAGCATAGCAACCTATGTGTAATATCATTTCATAGAAATCAAAACTCAGATCAAAAACCAGTTTCAATTGAAGGAGGGGCCACCTTCAAGTAGGAACAGTTGAGACTGCCTACCTCGTACCAATAACTACATAGGCTTAGGTGGGTGGGGGGGAAGGTCATTTCTTCATTTCACCATACACAGTAAAAATTAAATTTCAGAGTCAAATTCTGCAAATCAAAATCATTAGCAGCAAAAGATAAGGGGGAGAAATGATAATGAGAAGACAAAATAAAAGCAGTGAGTGCATCCAGGAACTATGTCTACGATATATGGTAATATTGACTCGTACTGTTCACAATATGACTATGAGATGATATGAGTGATATGAGTTTATGAATTAAAAGACTAAGTTGCCCCCATGATGCGAAAGATTCGAATGTGATGTGAGGAGAGAGAATGTGATGTGAAAGGTTTGAATGTGAGGAGAGAATTGAGGAAAGAGGAGAGAGAATATGATGTGAAAGGTTTAAATTGATTTGTGAGAGTGTATAGGTGTAGGGGTAATATATGAAAAGTGTTTGATATTGATATATGATATTTGATGATATTTGGGTGTGATATTGAAAATATATGTGATATGTAAGATGTAATGATATTCAAATGTAATGATACGTAAGACTCGTGATCTGACCCTAATTGTCATGTTCATATGCAACAAGTTTAACTCTAGGTAGTTGATGAAATTTGGGTGTGATATGAAAAGTGTTTGATATTGATATATGATATTTGATGATATTTGGGTGTGATATTATAGATATATGTGATATATAAGATGTAATGATATTCAAATGTAATGATATCTAAGACTCGTGATCTGACCCTAATTGTCATTTTCATATGCAACAAGTTTAACTCTAGGCAGTTGATGAAAAGGATATCAGCAGGCATAACAGCAGATAAATAGTCTCCTTTCCGATGCCATTCAACAGAAGTCACTGTCTGCAAGATCGCACAAACAGAAATAAATTTAAAAACAAACAAAGAACTTTGATTGGGCATTTACACTTACAAACTAAAGCCAGTATGACAGTACCTTAAAGTGCTTGATCCTGATTCCATCGTATTTATCATATTCGCCCCAGCTTATGATTGATGCAATACCGCCTACAACATACATGTCAATTATGGTGAACTATGATGTTACGTAGGAAAGGGCAATGAGAATTTGTGAGAGACTGACCAGAATCATCTGGTGCAGTGGGTGTCTCAACACGCAAAAGTTCTTTAACCCTCGTCTGTTCTTCTTCCTTCTCAAGGCCAGTCTTCAAGAGAAGAACTTCGTGTCCCCTACATAATTTTAAATGGTTGACCAACACACTCTTCAGATACACAAAGATCATACAGAAAAAGAGTAAAACTGTTGTACTAGCTTACATGGATACTGCCAGGATAGGAAGCTCCGGTAAAGGATTCCATGCAACATGCTGCACAGCTTCACCAAGTTCCCAAATCTTAATACATCTTCCAGTTTCAACATCCCATACACGCACAGTTCCATCGCTTGAACCTTTGTAAATCAGACAGAAGTGTGATATACATAAATACAAAGTTATAACTTCAATGATAGAAGGATCTAGCAGAAGTAGGAACGTTCATACCAGAAGCAATCCACTGGCCAGAAGAGTCCGTAGAAATTGACACAACAGGTCCTTTATGACCCTTATACTCGATATAGCATTTTGTTGGGTAGGGCTTAAGATCTTTACGACTTGGCAGCTTGGGTTTCAAAGACTCGGGGTCGATATTGATCTGGGACAGCAATGCAAAGTCAAAACAGAAAAGTTACCTCAGTAAAAAGTTTCATGGCAAATGACTAAAACTCAAAATGCATGCACAAGTTTGTACTTCCAACACACTTACCCGTTTCTTCCGAGCTCTGGGGCATAAGTACAAATCCAAACAACGATCAAAAGATTCTCTGACGGCTTTCTCATATGCTGGAACACTTCTTAAAGATGTAAACCTGAAAAAGTTCAACCAACCCAGATAAATGTAAATAGAGATCTTAAAGTACCATAAAGAGAAGCGGGCGAGCATAAATTGAGCAGTGGGAATTGAAATTACTGTTTTGGAATATATTTAGGCCGATCTTCCTCAAACATAAGCTGATAGGAACTTATTTCTTCTGGAGTTGGAATATACTCTAAAGAAGGATTATATGATTCATCATGACCTGAAAGCAACATTAAGATAAAAGTTGAAGCCTTTAGTTACATGTGGAGTACTATGCAACATTTAAATGCTATGATCACTTAAATGGTATGATGAGGCCCAATAGTGCAGGCAAAAATAGGCAATTGAACTGAACCTGGCAACTTGGGTTTCGGTGCAGGGATGTATGCCAATCCATGTGTCTTGTCTGTTACGCTAGAGTCATCACCCCATAGGTGATAGAACCTGGGTTCTTCCTTTGGCTTGTCAAATTTAATGAGCCCCTTTCGTATGGCCCTAACATACTTAACAACCTGCAGAGAGAAGTCAGAAGGCTCCGACTACATCTATATCTAATAGCGGTATTATCAGTACGATTTACAACTCATAAGCAAATGAACAGCGGGGCATCAGAATTTCCACACACGCAAAAAATTGCTACCAATAATTTACTTTGAAAATTATTAAAAACACCAATCAAGTTGAATATACACAAAAGAGACAAGCCAGACAGACCTGTATAACTAAAATAAGACCTCCCAAACATCATATACTGAGAGTGAAATAGTGAAACTTTTACAATACATTGCTCTCGTAATGCCAAGAAGAAGTATGTTCCACGAGTACTTACTTTTTTGCTTTCCCATTCTGAAGGAATAAAACGCCTCTTGGGTTCTGGTGCATTGGAAAGTGGATGTTTAGCGTCATCCCAGGCAAACCAATCAACATAAGGCTGCACTCACAACACGAGCACGGAAGAATTACATCTAACAAGAGAACAGGGACAAAAGGGTTAAATTATACTCAGTTACAAGACAAAACAACAAACCGCGTAAGGATCAAATTCAGCATGTGGTGCCTTTCCTTTCAGCAGTCTTCGGATTAGTTTAGTCTCTTGTTTGGTCAGTTCCACCTCCTCATCTTCAATATCATCATAAATTTTACGCCTGAACATCAAATATTTGTAAATAACCAATAGAGTGTAACACAAGGTGCAACACGTTTCCTTTTTATGTCATCTATCTTTATTAAGTGCATTGCAATCATATCCAATTAAAATCCTAACATTATCGAACAGAGATTTTAACGATAGTTGCTTCATGCAACAGAATCCACTATAGCTACATAATATGACATGATAGTGTGACTTTAACCTGACTGTATAACCTTAAATTCATAAGAAATAGCCCAAATAATGGTGATCTCATTCTACAATGTACATGATACTTCAACAGGAAATGCTTCTGAAATTACAGACTGACCAACTCTTTGAGTCATCCACACTAGCTAGAAATGAATCCAGTTTATCCTGTCTCTCCTTTTTCTTAATTTTCTTCCCAGCAATATCATATCCAATATGTTCCTCGTCCTTGTACCACTCCAGAGGAACATCCCCGATCGTATTCCGAGGAGCAACCTATCATACAAGAAAACAATATTTAATCAAAAAGTAAGACGTAATTTATTACTGATGGATAATTAAAGACACCCACACGGCCACATGTATTACAATGAGGAGCTTGGAACAATACAATATTCAAAAAATGCAAAGTGAGCACTACCTCATCTTCTGATGAATCACTCTCCTCAACTACTTCACGAGAATCACCACTTTCACTTTGATAATCTTCACCATTACTATTCTCACCGGTGACACCACCATTCACGCTATCTTTGTTGCTTGTGCTAACACCAGCCTTGATACAGAGAAAATTGAAAATCACTAAGGCATTTAAAAAGATAGTCGTACAAAGTATTGAGTAGAGTCTTTACATACAAAATAATTTTACAAATATACAGCCCAGAAAGTTGTTCCTTTTAGGTGACATTCAAAATATTGCTAATTATCACATACCTCATCTTCTGAGAATTCACTACTTTCTGGTCCTGAATCTGACCCAGATCTTGCTTCTGACTCTCCTGAATAGTCATCAGATACTGATTCTGGTTCAGATCCCGATTCTGATTCTCCTGAATAGTCATCATCCTCAGTCAAGCTCTGGAACCAATGGAATTATATTGTATCACTTACATATTAGCATCAATTACAAATACAAAACTCAATTCTCGCCCAAAAAAAATTCAATCACAGTTCACACATTAATTCATTTGCAAGCATTCCATAATCATACACTACATGCTCTAGGGTCAAGTGACTTGGATGGATATTAGATACATGCCGAATCAAGTGAAAAAGCGTTTTCATGACACGTGTAAAGATCAGCATAGTTTTTATTAAAGATTAGCTATCAATTAACTGACCCAGAATTACTCCATACAAAATGCCTGCTTCCAACAACAACAACGATATACGCAAAATTCCATTCCTGCTCATACAAGAAAAAATAGCTCTCTAGTTGCGTCCTCCTTGAAGATTTCTTACCCAAAAGACCAGTACACTCATTCTGTTCAACTCCCCACCCGATGACCCCTATTTTTCTTTTTGGGAAGTTCCACCTCATTATTTCAATGTTTAACATCGCAATTCTCATTGTATCCAAGTTCAATCCCTGGTGTATGAATTAAAACATTTTAATATAACACGTGCATTTGTTCTTATATTTAAACCCAATGGTACTTGTATTCCCCTCCGAATAGGTTGAAACAAGATTCCCTGAAAGTCACATATCAAATACAACATCTACAAGTGATAACATATGGTCCCTCCCGTTCCCAAAATATATATATATATATATATATATAGTATATTCGAGAGCGGTTGATTTAAATCCGTTGATCATTCAAAGTACTCCCCTCATTCCAACAGCTTACTTTCAAGCTCCATTTCGATTCAAGTCAGTAATAACATATTAGTATTATTCAACAAAACGAAGCCGGAAAATTATTTTTTTAATGGAGCTTCACTTATATTCCAGCAAATTTTCATTGACGAAAAACGAAAAAGAATGAGAAAATTAGCGTTTGTTTACCTCATCGTCGGAATCATCGGAAACAACTGGAAGTTGTTCAGGCAATGGTACTAGTTCTTCGTCTTCCTTCTTCTTTCCTTTTGAATCCTTCTTCTGCGGCTTCAATCGACCGGAACGGTCGAGCGCCGTCATACTCTCTCCCTAACAGCTATGCCCTCACTCCCTAAAAGCTATGCCGGAAGGGCGTAAGTTTTGTAAGGGTTTAACCTGAGAGACGAAGGAGAGGCGGATGCGGGTGCGGCTTCTTCCTACCAGGGTTTAACGATCTCCGCTTGTTGTTAACCTGCACCTCTTTGCTCGTGTATTTAGGGCTTATACGAATATGGCACGATTTTTTATTTTTTATTTTTGTTAGATTCCTTCATTTTGTTTATAATTTTTTTTTAATTAAATTTTATCATCTATAATACAATTTAGGTCAGTGGGACCCACATCAAGATGAATAGTATTTCTAGGTATTATGTTTGTGAGAGGGG
>JAOWAN010000047.1:5580358-5593904 GCA_028566635.1 Lobelia cardinalis | reverse complement strand
TCAGAATACATCGTTGAATCAGATCGGTTCTCATATTTCTGCGTTTCTCATTTGAGCTCTCCCCTCTATATATATATATATATATATATATATATATATACTAGCTATATATATACTTGATGGATGAGGAGGAGTCGGATAGAGTTTTAATTGGATCAGCAATAATTGGCAATGTCCTACTAGCTAGCTGCTAGTGCTAGCTACTTGGAATCTGTTTCCTCCATTGACCTCTTGTATTCAGGCTTGAGCTCGTATGTTCCTTGATTGGATCCCTTGTTGTTGTAAATGCAGAGATCTTTAAGAATGTCTTTCAGAAATTGCTGAAAAAGACACGGGGGTGAGATGGAAAAAACCTCTTATCGGGAAACTTAACAAACTAGATGAACATAATACCAAAACAAGCAAAATGTTATCCCACTAGTGCACCAAGAGCACAGCTATCAGCAGTTCAGAAATTATGCAAAAATTATTAAATCTAGACCAACTCCAGATATTTATGCATTCTCAAGCTTCAAAAGAGAGAATATAATGATGGTTTCGAGGTTTTGCCTAACCCCAAGTGAGATAATTGATGCAGCAAATATACTTTTCCTTCAACGGAATTCTGAAAAACCATGACTTGGAGTAGTAGAATAATCAATCCGAAAATCCATCATTATCGCTCCCACATGTGCGATGAAGATGTTCAATAAATGACAGTTTATTGAACATAATAAAGAAATAGATGATAGTTGCTCCCTCATATATCTGATTTGTCAACATTCCTAAGTAGATGTTATCCTTGAAGTTTACCACCACAGCATCACGTTCCAATTTGTGGCCAAAATGATAGTGAGGAGCTAGCATGACTGAATAATCAAATAAACAACACAGAATCCAAGAATATTTTTGAAACAGTACTAATGACCAATGAAATGTGAAGTGGTCATTCAGGATCAAAGTGACTGAGAAAAATAGGTGGGAGAAAGAGAGATAAAAAGTGGGTGAGTGTGTGGAAAACCAACCACCCCACTAACTTCGTTCAAAGATGCTACTGTGTTCTTTATATATTCATTTTTGATAAGTAGAAAACTCTGCTAAATAATTTATAGACTTGCGAAAATGACATATTTACCTTAGCTTCAAGAGATATATAGGTCATGGGACTGAATTCCATCAAACATTTGGGACAAAATATGACCGAAAGTTAGTTATGCCTGGTTTAAGCCTCAAAAGTTTCTAACAATGACTGATTGGTATAAACATCAAGATGCTTGGGTGCTTTACCTAATAAAAATAATATGCCCCCTAGAGTAGAAAAATAGTGAGTCTAACCGATGATGCTAGAAAAGTAATTGAGTGGCAGGGGTGCAGGGACATGGACATCACTTGTTTTTGCATAATGTAGCGGTCAGAGATAATGCTAGATGTACAATGGAAATGACGAGGATCCAATAGTTTACAACTTTCAAGACTTGGTATAAGTTGCAGTTCACATTTCTCATGAATCCAGTAATACAAATTTGCACTGCAACCACAAGGTATTGTTGCAGCTGGAAATTGTATGAGAACTGAATAGGGATGGCAGGACAGTAAACTTCAGTTGAATTCATATTTGAGGAGCACAGGTAGATGTATCAGAATATGAGAATAAGATCCATTCAAAGGATATGGAATGATCACTCACAACAAGACCACAAACCAACGCCAAGTATGAAGAAATTACATACATCCAAGCCAAATGTTAAGAAGCTAAGGGTTGGAAAGTTTGATATGAACAGACACCCTATGATCTTACACAAAAATAGTTCAAACTTAGAACTAGAACTTGATTGCAAAACTGATTCGATGAAGCTCACAAAGAGAATAAACCATAATGTATTGACCATAATTTCAGATAACATAGAAAATGGATAACTTACCTCCGGTTGGTCTGTCTCATGAATCAGTTGTTTCAAAGTCCAATTTGATTGTCTCTCGAAGAACTTAAACATTATATCTTCCATTTCTCCACGGTCCCTTCTAGTTCTTTTCGTCTCTGACGCCTTGGCTGGCAGCTTTTTCTTCTCCTGTTACAAAGAATAACAACCTTATGTATTTATGGTGAACGGTGATTGTTACCAATCTCCCCAAACAATGAGTAATAGGTTCCCAAGAAAACGAAGTAAAAGAAAAATAGTGAATATTTAAGGAGTTTGTAAGCAAGGATATAAGAAAGGGAAGAAGCATACTGTGGGTGCAGCACCCTTGAAAGCCATCAACCCTGGCATTGGCCTCATACGTGCTCCATTATCATTGTCAATGACCTGAAAAAATTACACTAAATGATGAAAAGACTAACGATTGGCATTTTCATCTACCAATATCAGAGGAAGAATATCAGGAGACCTGTATCTGTCTAGTTTTAGTCATATACTTGTTTGTTCTTTCTCGACAGAGTTTCCCATACTGCTCTATGTTCTCATTATGAGGCTTCATGTCAAATTTGTGATATATTTTCCCCTCGGCAGAAACCCTCCCTGAAATAGAGAAGAAAAATCTTTTGCTCAAGCATGCCACAAGCAATATCAACAGGTTGGAAAACAAAACACCAAAGCAGCGTAATTGGTTAATATATCATAGAGAAGAATTGAAATCTAAGAAACATGCGTTTAGGTTATATGCATGGACTGTAGTGAGATCATTAAGTTTACACCCATTCCCATAAGAATAAAGAGAAATCAAGGAAAAATACTTGCATGTAAGGGCAGAATACCTAATTTTGACCCTGAACTATACATATTTTTCTGATTTCGACCTTTTGAGAATTTCGGTTTTCGAATTCGTCACTGAACTATTCAACTTACAACCCTTTTGGTCCTTTTGCCTAACCTTGGTTCAATGTTGAGTTAAATGTTGCTGATGTGGCACCCATACATGCTTAAGTAGAAATATCAATGTTTAATTTCTGTTAGAGCCTTTATTTTTATTGTTCACCAACTTATAGCAAGGGTGTATCAGTGGAGTATAAAATATACTAATAATTACAGAAATTTAAAAAATAAGAAAGCCCTAATCCCTATCATAAGCTATTCTTATGATTTTAAACCTAGCTTAAGTCGCACACAAAATAAATTACTAGATCAAAAATTAATGTCCAAATTAAACATACAGTAAAAACATATCAGGAAACAACTAAAAAGATATTCATAAAAGTCAAAAGGAAAGATTTAAAAGAAAATTTAAAAACTATATTACTACAAAAGAAGAACAGGAAATAACAAAATCTTGACAATTTAATCATAATGCCATTCCCCCAAAACAAAAAGAAAAGCAAAACTAAATAAAAAGAAAGAAAGAAAGAAAGGACAGGACAGGACATGTTCGGCTGCACCCTTATCTCCCGATCCCTTGCTTCATTTTCCTTTTCACCAACCTCATAATTCCTCCTCCACCCCCTTCGTCTTCTTCCTCTTTCTGATCCTACAGCCATCACCCATCCTCACCCCCCTTTCCTTTCTTCCCCTCAACCAACCTGCCACCACCATACTCCCTCACTCCTTTCTTCCTCCAACCGCCGCCACCCCCTAACCACCTCTACCCTGTCTTCAAACCCAAGAGCCGTCACCTTTCCTCCTCCCTCAAGTCTCCACCCATCGCCGCCACTGTTTAGATCTATGAGGTTCGTCCAGGTATGTGAATTCTCTCAATTTTTTTAATATTCTCAAAAGAAAAAAAACGAAATCCCTCTCATAGACTCTCTCTCTCTCTCTCTCTCTCTCTCTCTCTCTCTCTCTCTCTCTCTCTCTCTCTCTCTCTCTCTCTCTCTCTCTCCTGGTGGAGGTCTTGTCCTGGTGGCTCTCGGTTGTTGTAGTAGATAGGGAGAAGGAGGGGTTGCGGCTGTTGGTAGTGATTTCAGATCTGAGGTGGAGGGTTGTTGGCTGGCTATCAGTTGTTGTGGCAGCTTTGTGGTGGCTCTAACAGTTTGATTCTCTCTTGTGTGTTTTTAGAATCAGTTTGGGGTCTGTGTGTGTGTGTGAGAGAGAGAGAGAGAGAGAAAGAGAGAGAGGGAAATGGAAATGGGATGGTTGGGTTATGGTGGGTGCCAATGGTGGTGGTGCTGGTGGTGTTGGAGGGAGCAATGCAGCAACTGGGAAATGAGGAAGATGAGGAAATTTTATTGATTTTGACTTTCCTTTTCAAATAATGGAAGATACTAATAAATAAGAAAAAAACTTTTAAATTGTTAATGGTGGATATGTCGATAGCGTGAGTCGTCCGTGACATTCTAACTGTCCATGTCAACTAAGGTAACAGTACAACTAATCCAGGTGGAACCATTTGTGCGCCACATAAGCAAATGTAACTCAATAACAAACCAGAGTTGGACAAAAGGACCAAAAGGTATGTAAGTTGAATAGTTCATTGACATATTCGAAAACGAAATCGGAAAATATTATATAGTTAAGGGATGAAATTGGGTATTCTGCCAGTATATAAGTGACTGTTTGATCCTATATATACAGCGCTGAAGTCAAAAAAAAAAAAAAAAAGGGAAGAAGAGGTAACACTTATACCATCGCTGATGAGTCTCCAAAGAATATTGCATACGTTTGTTTAACAACGATTTGATTGTAATAACGAGTTCTAATTGTCATCTTAGCTTGTCTGAGGAACAACAGTTCACCGATATCTCGCAGCATGAAGTGGCAATTTTTTTCTCCCTTCGACCAATACCCTAGGGAAGAGATGTGAAAGCATTTGGGGACTACACATGTTAGGGATTTGAACAAAGTGAAGCACTAACACCAAGTGTTCTATTCATGGAAAGGAATACTAGCACAAAATGGCAACATTCATGCCATTTCTGTAAGTAAATTTGCAGGCTTAGAACCCCCCCCCCCAAACAAAGGACACATACATGAAAATTATTCACCTTTTCAATCCTGGAAAACCTACCTTGTGAATCACTCCCTCACATGTCCAACATTCATAATTCAGTAAATGCATGCTTGAATATGAACTCTCTCTCTCATCCCACTTTTAATCCTAAAGTTCAGTCTTCTTATATGCCAAGATGCAAAATATGCTGGTCAATACTCCGTAGTATATTCCATGGAAAAATAACTTGGGAAAAAAGCAAGGGATTTTTTTTTCTTCCTTTTTGGTCTATAACTGGTTAGGATTGGTCCAGTTCAGACTGCCTTGATCCCAGTTTAAAAGCTATCTGGTTCAAGTAGTTGGCCAAGTTCACTTATGCCCTGGACAAAAACAATAGTTTTGGGTTAGGCCAAAGCTTGAAAAGATCTGAATCCTTCTCACTGCAACCCAGGACTTTCAAGTCAAGGATTGCTACAAGCCTACAACCCTTACGGCAAGGCCTAGCAGCAGTTAGAACTAGGGTTCAATGGCAGAGGCGGCAATGGAAAGGAGATAATGGAAATCCAAGATGATGTTGGCCCGAGAATTTGACAAAGGAAGCTGTGGCAGAAAGTGTTGTAGCCTAGAAATGGCTTGCATCCAAAGATTTGGTTCAGTGAAGACTCAAGAGTGAATGTGATTGGCTTGTTAATGATAGCATGGATAAACGAAAGTTGACATTGATGTTCGCTACAGTGTTGAGATGAACTCATAACACGACGTTTTGTCGCGATAGATCTATACAAAATAATACTTCCTACGAAATACGTGGCAAAGGAAGAAAAGGAGTCTGTCACGGGAATTAATTTCACATGGAACTACCAAAGATCAAAACCAAATTGTGAAATCAAATTTCATTCTTGGTGGAAAGCTCACACTCTAAAGCACATTGATGGAAACGGATGGTTCAACATCAGATAACTCAACAGTCAGTCCTAGTAGTGAATGATAATTGAAAAGGAGAAAATCTATACACAGTTCCATTATCAACAATTACTTTGTCTTCACAGCTTTGGAATTCTTCAAACCAAAATTTTAAGAAGAGATCCATCCATGATTTGATAATAACACACATTAATTTTGCCCTTAATTGTGAAGAGAGTACTATTTAGGAAGATATTTTTCCAAACAAAAGAGTACAAAAGTTACCCAAATCATGATCATCAGTTGGAGAAACCATTTGCAGAATCTACCAAGAATAGTCAAACAAGCAAGAATTGCAGCTAAACGATGATTAGGGGCCATTGCTCTTGTTAGTGAAAAGCCTCCATCCATGATATGACTATTGTCTTAGTTACTTCAGAGTCTATTTAAACAGTTTATTCTTCACAACTGAAATACAGGCAATTAAAAATAAAGGCACCGAGTTCCAAATATACTAGTGTTGTGGTGGAGTTTGCTGATAAAGAAGTTTGTTTCTCTAAACATAAGGATAATCTAATAAAATTGAAATTAACAAACATTGAATAACTATGTTATCATGACAGAAAGACGGAAAAAATAAAGCAGAAGGGTAAGGGTAAAAGGAAACATTGAGATGAATATGATCCCATCATAACTGTGGTTTAACAAACTTGAATCTAGTAGTAAACGTAGTCGACGCAGACCTCAAACAATTATTTGACTCATATCTGTCAAGAAAGACAATAATTTATACTTACCTTGAGAAGAATCCGAGAAGACGGACATTGGAATGAAATCTGTTGACATGTCCATAGAGTAACACTTTGGTACATTTCCAGATTCAGAGCCAACCAGCTCCATGGTAAACTGGGCATCACGCAAGAAATGTATAAAAATTGGAAGGAAACGAAGACCTTAAATAGGACGTATATGAAAAAGAAAACTCCAATGCTTCTCCTTGACCTGGGAAAATGCCAAATTATAGAAAGGAGGGGAAATAAATAAACTTAAATGTATCCTTAAAAGATTGAGAATAACAGCTAAGTGAATAAATAACATAAGATTTTATTTTTATCTAGAACACGAGATAACATTGAAAGTCACCGGAAGAAGGGAATCTCTACCAAACACACAGATAGAAGCTAAATCATGGCAATGTACAAACTCTGATGTTCAAATAAGCTGTCCTACTTAGAAATAAAGTAGGTGAGAGAAAAACCTTTAAAACTAGAATCTGGTTGATGACCATACACAGGAAACTAGGATACACAGTAGTATATCCAACATTTACAAATGTTTAACAACGATATTTTCTATCCCAAGTCACACCACATGAACAGCAAAAGATATTGCAATGGTTTCTAATGTTCATCCAAAATATTATGAAACGGGTAATGCTTTAACTAATTCTTGACGCAAGGGATTAGGCTTTCACATCACCAGGGTGAAGTCTGGAAAGGTTACAGCGCATTAAATGAAGAACGCACTGAATGGAGTTCTATTAGCAAGTCAAGTGTTCTGCCATTCCCACATTTTCGATTAGTAGATCTGCTTGAAACAACACATTGTATTCTCAAAGGTAAACTAATCGCTGCATAATATTGAAACAACAATGCACTAGACAAGATATACATAGGGTAGCATAAGTTCTTAAAACAAAGCGAGCTAAAAGAAATAAAACCCTAGAAAAGGAAAAGTCCCATAAGACAATACGTTAATTGCGAGAGAACAATGGGAGGAACCTGAGTGGAAGAGAAGTCGTTGTTAGGGAGGAGAGGATCGACGGTGACGATGACTTTGGCAGCGACGGGACCTTCGATGGGAGAATAAGAAGAGTCGAGAGGCTGCTGTTGCTGATTTAGGAAGCGAGACACCATGGGGGGACATTTCATCAGCCACACGTGCCTCTCCGACTTGCTCGTCTCCAACTGCCCGCCGGAGCTGCTGTTCGTACCGTTGTTGTCGATTTTACTGCCGGCGTCACCCCCGGCCGTATTGGCTTGCCCGTCCATGACTACTTGCAGGTGGAAATGGTGTGCGCGCGCGCGACAATAGGGGAAGGAGAAAAACGGTTATGGGAATCGGGAGAGAGATTTTCTCTTTGTAACTAACCAAGCAAGAGGAAATTGGGTTACGAAGGTTTGGGGGTATTTATGGAGTGGCGATGTCACGGAGTTGGTTTTTGGTTTTGTTTTTTACTTTTACTTTGGGTTTTGCTAACAATCATAGTCGGGCCCACGATCATAATTCAAATTATTCCTACCCCCATCGTATGCTTTGAAATTATTTCGAAATATAAGTTCAACGTTACTAAAAAAAAATGGTTAGATCTGAAATCGATGTGGTGATAAATTTCATTACGATTGAAATTGCTGAATTTGAATTATTTCACTCATTTATATGTTTAATTTTAAATTTTTTTCACTTAATAAATTTATTATTTTAATTTTAATATGTGATTGAAGAAATGCATTTCACATGGAATAATCCAGGGATAGTATAACATGTGATCCTGTCCTGTCAAAATACATTGATGATTTGATCATCTTAATGCATAGTGATATTTATCGGTATTGCGTAGTTCAATTCCGGATGCACAAATATTTCTCCAGTTTTCTATATCCGATGTTTTTAAAAGGGACAGCTTTAGTTGTTAGATTATTTTTTATCTTGCATCAAAAAATCTACTCTGTTTGTCCAACAACAACAAAAAATTTACCTTTTCTTATCGGTCCGCCTAAAAAATAATAGTCTTATTTTAAAAAATAACAAAAATTTTAAGTATAATTATAAATATGCATAACTCTCTCCTTAAAAATGCAAAGTACAACGTAATTATTTTTTCGAAATGGAGGGAATATATTCAAGTAAAGAGGAAAAATAGATTAATTGACCTAAAAGATCTTACGATTTGTAAAAACTCATCTTTATCATTGAACTATTTTCGAAAATTAACTTTACCTTACACAGGATATTCCTCGTGAAAGGAACAGAGCTATTCAAATGATTTCTCATGTCGTAAGTTGTTTTGTTTATCATAGTTTATTACATTATGCACTATTTCATTACTATATCTGTCAATTTATTACCCATTAACTCATTTTAGTTCGCTTTAATCTGCAAAATAACTCTATTAATTTTAACTCACTTAATTACAAAATTGTGTATTAAAATATGTATTAAAAAAAATTATAGTGTAAAAAAGTATTCAACATGTTAATTAAAATTTAACCCAACTCATTTAAATAAAAATTGACCCAATGAATTTATTCAATAAGACCCAATAAACTATTGAGTTTAATTGGGTAAACGCAATAAGACCCAACAACTTACTAAATTCTATTAAATTTGCGCAATTAAACTCAATATCCATGAATATACCCTCGTCTTAATAGCATTTCCGTCTTCTCAATTTGTAAGTCTCGTTTTAACACCTCTCACCCTGTAATCACACTTAGAGGTGACAAAAATAAACCAAACACAATTAACATAACCAAAAATAAATTAAAATTAACTCAATAAGTAAACCAATAAGACTCAATATGTTATAAAATTTAATTGAATAAACTCAATAGCATCCGGTAAGCTATTAAATTTAATTGAATTTATACCCAAACCAATCCATAGACCCAAATTACCATCCTTAGGTTAAACTCATTAAAACTTGTTATTTATTATAACTCATCTCATTACAACTTATTTAACTCAAATTGACTCATCACTCGTGATAAAGAAAATTTGTTTATCATAGTTTATAATATTCTGCACTATCTCATTACTCTTGATAAAGGAAAAAACCCCATCACCCAACTAAACTTACATTTACGATCCACTCTACACGTGATTTCAAAAATTGACTCAACAATCAAGAAACTGCAGCACAATTCTGCACTTTAGTACACTTCATTCATTATACTCCAGCAAATCCAAGATGGAGAGAATACAATATACACACACACATATATATATATATATATATATATATATATATGTGTGTGTGTGTGTGTGTGTGTGTGTGTAAAAGCTGCAGAACTGGTATCACCAACAAAACTTGTCATGATTTGATAACTCGGTCAAACAATTGAATTTATACTGGACGAGACTCAGAGCTATTTTCAGCTATTGTAATCTGTTTCCGTTCTGCTTGAAGTGACCGGCATAGTGATTCAAGCTTTTCTTTCTGATTCTTTGATTTCTCCAGCTGCTTTTTCAAATGCTCACGCTGCTCAGAAAAAAAAAAAAAAAAAAATCAAATTTTGCATTCACATTCCGTTCATCGTTGAAGATAAAATGCATGAAAACTACAAAGCATGAGCAGTAATCAAATAAAAATGCATGTACAGAGTCATAAATATTTAGAACGATAAATCACATTAACACAAAGCTCAACATGCATGTGTTAATTGTAACTACCAGTTAACCACCAAGTAGAAGGGCACCGTCTTGGGCACTTTTCCTGGCATTAATAGTACAAGCTCAACTATGCCACCTTACAAGAGGCAGCCTGAAATCACAGTTATCGCTACCATATTGGCAAAAGAACTCCCTAAATTCACCAGCTAAGAAGGTGCTCTAATCAGTTCAACCAAGTTGCATTCAATAATGCAAAAAAATTAAGGGATTGAATGCACTACACAGCCAAGAGGTACTTCATTTTTCAACTTGAACCGTACATTTTAATTATTGGTCGATGGTCCTGAACTCTCACACTCTGGCAGCAATGGCCCATTGGCATCCCATGACTTTTGCATGTAAAAGGTATGTTATAAAGAACAATTTCCTTACCAATCTGTATATTCCGTAAACTACCGAGATAAAGAACAGAAGTCCCAAGCTGGAGAAATATTTAACTTGAGGAATTCTAATATTTAAAATAACTACAGCTCCTCAAGACATGCTTTTCCCATTCCAAAAGCAGTGGTAGCTGTTAATTTGGCATTGGATGCAAAGACTGATATCAAGGGGTTCACTACAAAAGAATAGAACCTTAAGGTAAACGTGTGATCCGTAGGGGAATCAATGCAATTACAACTAAAACAACGGAGAAGTAAATCTCTCAGGATAGACAATTTGCATTTGTTCTTTGCTTTTCAAGATATAAAGAATCATTTTCTCCCACAAACCAAAAACTAGAAACAAAGATGAATAAAGTGATTCTGTAACCTTTTTTGCATAGCCTTATCCTCTCGTGAAGTGCTTACTAGAGCATTGAAATATTGAACTGAGAAAATATCTGAAATATAATTAGAGGAACTTTCTTTTGGCTTGGTGGTAAAGAAGAGGTGTCATTTTTTCTTGAGGTGTCATTTTTTCTTGAGGTGTCATTTTTTCTATCTGTTACTCATGTTTTGAAATAAGTCATCCCACATGTATGGCCTCACGCAGTATAGCCTCCAACTCACTCCAAGAATATGCCCAGTTTAGATGTTCACTCATTTTCTAGTTTCATTAGTAGGCGGTTCTGATATGATCGAGTTACTAGACGGCTCATGGAATAACTAGTTTAAGCAGTTGGGTCAATCCAGTTATGATAACTATAATGCATATCAAATAGGTGGTAGCACAGTCAAACACAATGCGACCCCCCAAAATGAAGATACAGATGGCTGGGAAGGTAGTAAAGACCCAACAATGACGAGGGTGAATGAAAGAATAATTGTATATGGCTTGGAAGCTGATGCAAGCAATCATGTAATTAGAAATGGAAATTAAAAGAAGATCCCTCTACACACAAGTAAAACAAACAAGTCACACTTACCTCCTCAACAAGTTCAATGAGAGTGATGTCTGATTTCTCACTTTTGCTCTTCAAAAAGTTATTTTCCTTTTTGAGCTCCTTTATTGATTTAGCCATCTAAGTTCACACACATGTAACCAAGTAGTGTAGTTTAGATGTTGCAACTGAAAATAAAGCACTACGCAAACAGGTTTGGAGAATGTGTGGAATTTTAAAAACGATATTGCATACCTTCTCAATCTCTTGCTTAAATGTTTCAAAAACCTCATTGCTTTTCACCAATGCGTCCTGCAAAGTGAAGTACGATGTGAGTTCCAGCATACTTTACTGAATATACACCCATCAACATAAAGAAAATAATGAAACTTGATTCAAAGCTTATGAAGCTGTTTAAGATGGCTAAGCTTCAAAAATCAAAACAGTACAAGCACAACATATAAATGATAAAAGAAACTGCAACTTGACCTTGCCGTGTTACTGACATGCCTGAACATGAAAAGCAGGTATGAAAGAATTTAATTCACTAATTGCAATGCTATAAGTAATTCCAGGACAGGAATAACCATTGGTTGACACTCTGCAAAACAGCCACTTCTGAACACCTTACCCGACAAGATTGCATGACCTCTCCTCTAACATTATTTTCTTAGCAGAGAATTTGAAATAAGCATACAGTAAAGTACTTTGGCAGCATTAACAGAAGCAGGTAAGTCATGGAAAGTTAAATGCAACAACAATAGCTTTTCATAATTTTCAAGCCTTTCAAGCGGATACCTGTCAACTGGCTAAGCACTAAAATTAGTTCTTAGACTGGCCCAACCAAAGAAACAAAATAAGAGTATCCAAAAGTATAAGTATTCTCAACACATAAGTCCTCGCTATTAAAGGAAGCAGTGGCAACAAGAAAAGGGAGAAAATTGATATAGACGCGTACTTTCACGCGAGCAAGTATCACGACAGCTTTCACACAGAGGCACTTCTGTGTTTGCTAAAGAACGTTGTTGACATATAGGTCAGCTGGAGAGAAAGGGAAAAAAAACATTTACTACTCACACATCTTCTTTGGATTTACAATGCCATCATAAGATATAAACTTCCGAAACAGCAATGACTCAAGTACTTCTTTTACCAACTATTCTTTCTCTTTTTTCCTTTTTTAAATTTTTACCAGCTATACAACAATGTTGATATTGGACAATATAGCTCAAGTCGAAGACAGACCCAACGTGTGCCATCATGATAAAAACTATCCATGAATCCTTTCTCTAGTATCATAAGTTCATACCCATGCCTACTAGGCAAGTTGTGACGAATGCAACTAGGATTTGAAATTAAGAAAAGTTTTTATTCCAAGGCTACATATGGTACGTAACCACTTAACCTGGAATTGCTGGAACTTTTCTCCATCAGCTGTCAACTGTAACCGCAAATTCTTTTCGGTTGCCAATAACTGTGACACCTGTTCAGCATACAGCTTCATCTGGGACTGTTCATGCACCAATTTTTCTTCATGTTGCTGGATTTTTAAATCAGCAATCTGAAGCTCTAGAGTTTTCTGCTTCAACTGCATGAACAAGTCAGCCAGATGAGGACCTTAAACTCAAAAAGTTGCAAGAAAACAACGGTCTTAGCACAGATCACTTTCCCAAATTAATGCATGGAGAAGGGAGTGGTTACCTTCTGATTAAATTGCTGTTCAGTAAGAGTATATTGATCAGCTAGTTGCTTCAACTTGTTTTTCAACCTGAAATTGATTGCCTTTGTATATGATTCTTTGGATACTTCACAATGTCCAATATCACATAAAATAACAAGTAATGAAACATATTACAGATTAAATTATCTCTCTACTTTCTATTCAGAGCATAGAATGAAATTAAGAGGAAAGCAAGATAAGACCACTAAAGCAACTGTTGGAATACATGCACTTTCAAGTTCATGTACTTTGCCCGATACATTGTTCATGAATCATTATTCATGTACTTAGAGAAATTCATGTACCTAAGAGTAAACATCTCATGTGTTCAA
>JAOWAN010000047.1:5563046-5575748 GCA_028566635.1 Lobelia cardinalis | reverse complement strand
AAATCACCAACTTTGGAACCTGGGGGCCCAAAATGCCAAAGTGGTCAAACATTGGGGCCTAAAATGCCGTTTTCCCTTATAAATATCATTTGTCATAAAAAAATGACACACAAAGCTAGTTATTGAAATTCAGCATTGATAATTCAAACTTATAATCGTTGACTTTTCTTTCATACTCGTTACTGTAATCATTCTCTTAGGTACAATAGGATCCTAAACAAGAAGAAAATTCCAACATCAAGATCATGAATAGAACTTCGAGAGTCATCAAAATAGTATAGGAATAGGAAATACAATTTTTTGAAGAACTCATGTTAAAGAGGGTGTAGAAATTACACTGACGGACGATTCATCTATTAGACTCACTTTGCTTATCAATTTTGTTGATTGATATGCAACATTTACCAAATAATATATTGAGAATCATTAATGGAAAAATAAAATAAAACTGACTCACGTTCAAAATTAGTTCATTTTATCCGCTCCAAGTCAATAAAATTTTTAGGACGAGACTAATAATTCAATTTAAGTTTTTTTTTTTTTAAATTTTACATTTCGATATTTTTATTCACTTTCACATAGTATTTTATTTTGAGATTTTTAAAGTAATGCAATGATATACATATTAATGTGGTTCTCTCTGTCAGTTTAAATTTTTAAATAAATTGATCACTTAACATGATATCAGAGCACAATATTTGACATGATCTTGAATTCAGAACTTTTCCTTATATTTTCATGTAAAAATATGATTTTTGGTACATATGATCCTATTACATAACATAATGACACAGTTTAGTCCTCTCCATGTTTGATTTTGATATTTAAATTAAAAATATAAGATAAATAGATAGTACTCGTAACAAAATTAAATATTAAATTTATAATCTGAGCAGTTACCTAAAAAAAAAAAAAAAAAAAAAATCAAAACCAACCTCTAAAATTGGTAAACAGAAAATATTGAGATGGAAAAAAAAAGAAGCAGCAGGAAAAGAACCAAAAACGTATCCTAATCCTAATAAATTCGTGTTGCTTCATCACGACTACACTTCCTCTCTCCTACTTCCGATCTGACGCACAGCAAAAAGCAAAAAAACAGCAAGCAGCGGCAGCAGTAACAGCTGTAGCGTACAGCCCACACCACACCATAGCCAACTCATCCTCAAACAGTCGTCTCTACTTCGTCTCCCGCCGCCGACAGATCTCCCCCTAAACCCTCTCCCCTTTCACTCTCCTAATCGATAGGAGAGTTGGTTGTAGAAGATCCACTGCGGCGATCAATTTTGGTGGGGTTTTTGGATTCGTGGAGCTTGGATTGGAAAATGAAGGTGTGATAGGAGGAGGAGAAGGAGGAAGGGTAGGGTTTAAATTTTGATGGCGTCGGAGGGAGCCCACACATGGAGGGATGCGTACAAGGGCATGTCCTCTGACAATATCAAGGGTTTGGTTCTGGCATTGTCTTCTAGTTTGTTCATTGGTGCTTCCTTCATTGTTAAGAAGAAAGGACTCAAGAAAGCTGGCGCGTCCGGTGTTCGTGCCGGTATACTATCTATCTACGCTCCTCTCCCTCTCCCCCTCCCCTCCCTTCCTTTTTCTTTGACCAATTTTGACTTGCCTTTACATTTTCTTTGTATAAAGATGGGATACCTCCCTAGTAGCTCGACTTATGCTCGTCATTTGTGTTCGATGCATTTGATGAGCATCCTCTTAGTTAAGAGATTCTCGCTGTTTTGAGCTGATTTCCAGAATTGTACTTTATTTATTATCTGTACAAATCCGTTAGTGTTGGTAGTGAATTTTGCTAATTGAGTACACAATTGTTTGGCATTTTTGTTTGATGCTGTACTGTTAGTGAAGTAATGATTTCGTGACCAATCACTAATGGGTTGATATTTGATTGTGTTCTATCTAATTCTCTTACTGATTTGTTCAATTCATAGATCTTTGTGTTCATGAATTCGTTGACTTGGTTGTCTTCTATGTATATATGTCCTTACTTAGGGCCCTGAGTGCCCTCCGCTAATTATTCGTTGCACCCTGCTGCAAAGTCCTTTGTTTGCCTGTCATTTCCGAGTGAGCAGTTCTGCTGTTCCATTTCTTTATGATGATCCAAGGCGGCAATCATTGCTTCTCGAGTCATTTTCAATTTCTTTGTGGTCCTTGTTATTATTGACAAAATAAAGGGTAATTTAAGCATGAAGTTTCAGTTATTTTGGGTTTTACTGGGGAAGTGTTTTTTTAATGGATAAGCACTTGGCCTTTGAATGAAAAAACTTATGATTCGTGTCTAAACTGTCTGTCAAACTGTTCAGCTATATTTTGAGTAAACTTGTTCTATTATTTGCGTTATCCGATAAGTTTGCAAGGATATTTACTTATTTACTCTATCCATTCCTTAATAAGTGCCCTCATATTTTGATGGGTAAAAACTCACAGATGAGTAAATGTCTTTAATGGTTAGTTATTCTTTCAGAAATTTGCATTCTGGACTTGAAATCCCATCTAAAAGAATAGGTGAGCAGTACTTCGCCAACCTAAAATATGGGTGCCTTCTAGAAGGTGGACAATCTTGTAGTGACTGGAGTATATGATTTCCTTTGTTTGGCTGAACGGAGATGGTTGCACTTGATTAGAAGTATTTGTGACACTTTTGCTTCATATTACTACAAACAGTAAGGAGTTTCTGAGAGTGTTTCCAACTTTCCCACCAATTTCTGCAAATGGACTTCAAGGACAATTGAACTTGATTTTAGGAACAACCTACCTACTCTGATGACAATTTCAAGAGTATTATATTTGTATGAATTTTGAGTTTTCCAACTGGCGAAGATATTATTGTAGGTTATTGAAGGCGTTTGATGTGCTACTAGATTTTTGCCTCACTTGATATAGAAGAAAATGAGTTTGAACACTGTACAGAAACTAAACACATCTTTTAAGAATTAAAAGTACAGAACAGGACATATGATTTCCCATCCCTGAATGTATAAGTAGCAGTTCAGGTAGTAGATTTTTTTTTAGAACCAATAATTAAGTTGAAAACCAGGTTCTGAATACTGAAGGGGTTGCTTTTATTTGCACTTGTCTTTCACATTTTTACTGTACTAAATCCTTTTTAAAGATCCTTGCCACTTATTGATTGGAGGGAATAATCCACCTTGTCTTTGAACGGAAGCTGGTGAGGAGAAAAATGATCATTTAGTTGAATGGAAATACGTGTGGTTGCAAGTTGATACGATGATCCTCATGCGCGTTCCTTTGTGGACAAATTATTTCCACCACCGTTGGAATCTCAGTCTATTTGTCTTTGCGTCTTGAGCAAAATTGATTTGCATGAATGTTTAGGCAGTAGTATAGGCATGCCATTGAGTCCCTGGAATGTTTTCATGTGGTTTATCACCTTTTTCTACTGCTTTGGGAAACCAACGTGCAGTGGTTCTTGCATACATTCTCTGGAAGGAATATTGCTGGGGGGAGGCTCCTACTCCCATTAATTTTCATTGACACATAGGTCGTTATCTACTAGTACTATCTATACATAGTGCGTTGGTTGCTCGATGAAAGAAATTCTTTCCATGTGACTTTCACTTATTTCACATCTGGAATAATATGGAATCTACTGGGGTCTGATTGTTACTTGATGCCGTTCTACTATTTTGCCCTATTTTGTGATAGAGTCTTTAGAACCTTTTGGTTTGATCTTGTTTTCTTTCCTTTTGTCCACCTTCATATGCGAAGACCATCAAATGTCAAGCCTTAATTGTCTTTGGCTTTTATGCTCAACTAATAGAGATTTTTGGCTTGTGGCAGCTGCATAGCCTTCATAAGGCCATTGATATGAGCAATCAGTGTCCTTTTGTGGGGAACATACCAAACACTTCTTCCCCTTATGTGGTGGCAGGAGTTCATTGAACATGAAATTAGGAGATTTAGATTAGCCATTATTGAGCTCTGCGGTAGTTGATTATCTGTCGCATAATGATTTTAGAGGTTTAGTAATCGAAAGGCGTGGTTCAGGCTTATACGCTATTTTTGTGGCATTGACAGGAATTGAATGAGGATATTCCAGAGCGTTCTCTTTCTTTGGGTTGATTATATGCATGCCCTATTGTTGTGGTTAAGGGGTGTGTCCTACCACTGGCTTTCCCCACAGCCATCAATAGCAGTTTTCTTTAGATTATTCCTTTTTTTTTTTTTCCTTTCACCTCCTAAAAGGGATTTCTAGTCCACTTATTGTCCTCCTAGACTCTATTTTTGTACTAGTTTTTGCATACTTTCTCATTTATTTTAGCATAAGTTTAGTACATTGACTTGCAATCATGTCAGTTAGCTTTTCCTTGCATATAAAGTCTGTTGATGGATCATAAATACATAAAACCTAGATATGGAGCATGTTAGCATCCTATATTTCTTTGAGATGTTTGCTTATGTGAGACTTATTCTTTAACTGAGGTTTTAATTATATTTTCTTTTGCTGCATTAGTCTTTCAGGTTACTACTGTGAGTTTCAGTCACATTGACTCATTTGAATTTTTTCTCAGGAGTTGGAGGATATTCATACTTGTATGAGCCACTATGGTGGGTAGGCATGATAACAAGTGAGTTCATTCTTTCTGGCTGAGATGGTTTATTCATAGTTTTTGTTGTTTGTTACCTGCTTTAAGTCACATAATCTAATATAACTGGCCACCCAGTACTTTCAAAGTTATATTAGGTTAGATTATTGTTCTGACCTATAATTAGGATGCGATGGACAAGTGGTAGTTATTAGCTTCATTATTGCTTCAATGAGTACTATTAACCATCTTCTCTCTCAAGTTCGGACCATATACTTGGATTCCTTTATGAAAAGTTTAAGAGTGTGAAGTTTTGCACATTTCGGTAAAGACCCATGGGGGATAACGCGCTGTGATTTGCTTGGGTCCAAAGATTTCTAAGATGCAGTTCGTGTCTTCTCCAAGGAGGATCTGGGAGTAAATTCACGATTTGCTTAGTTTGGAAAATTTGTTACTTTAGATAATGGTGGGGATAAAATAAAAGCTAGAAAGAAAAGATAATGGTCAAGTGTGATAATTTTGAAAGGTGTTACACTTTGTCATGGCATATTTAAGGTCTATCTGTGATTTGCTTAGTTGAACCTTCTGATGATTAATAATTTGGTAAGGGTAACTGATTTCAAATTGCAGCTGCATCTAATATGTTGCAACCTGCAAAATACTTCGTAAACCGTCTTCCCTTTGTATCTAGTGGCTAGGGCGAAGGGGATTCAATGATTCATTAAGTTTGCTTGGTAAGGTAGCTTGTGGTTTACTGCAGTTTGGTAAGAAGGAAGCCTGAGATTTTGAGATTGGCATGCATTATTCGGTCATGTGGACAAAAGAATGTTCAAGTATATATGCTTTGTAGTTGGAAATCCCTGGAGAACCCTTGTTCCTGAGTCAATGTTCTGCCGTATTTTCTCAGAGTTCTAAGGAGCAGCGAAATTTACACCAAGATGCAGAGAAGATCACAAAACAGAAAATGAATGCGGAAGATATCGAAAACGGTGGAGAATAACCGTCCACTTACTACTATCATCTAAAAACTGTCCCTTAAATGCTCCAAACGCAAATCTGACAAAGATGCCATATGTGTAATTCTGTCTCTCATCAAAGGCAACGTTTCGTATTGTTGCTCTGTGCATACGCAACAAATGATTGATATGGAATGATTGGGAAAGTACTGATCCTCCATTTGAACTTACTACCCTTACTTGGCTGGAGACCCCCAAAAGGCATGTCATTATTTGGGGGAGGACAGACCCATAGTTTTGAGAGAACAACAAAATATTGCAACGTGAGTTCTAATCATTAAAGCAGGAAGAAATTAGTTTTTGTTCACTGGTATGGTGAGTGAGTTCAATCTCTAGCATCTTTGTAGACAATTTACCTTTTTTATTTAAAAAAAAAATCTTATGATATGTATTAACACATGTGCACCTACCAATTATTTCCAATAACTAAAATCACTCTTTGGATTTTTAAGAGCAGAGGTACATAATGTGAATTGTCAGCCATGGATTGAATGCTTTCCGACCGTGAGAATTTGAGCACAATGGATATTATCTATACAGGGGCTGACCTACTCTTGAAGTGAAACTAGTCGTTTTTATGTGATAAATGGACTAAGTTTCGATTGATTTGTGTCATTTGACGCGCTACCTGAAAACATTGCAAAATATATCAAATAATTATGGAGAATCTCATGTGTAATGGGGGAAAGACAGTTTGTATAGTCTGTATTTACTCCCCGGGGCCTGAAATTATTGTTGTACTTGGTGATTGTACTTTTCCAGGATACAGGGGAAAAGGGAAACAGTTACCTGTTTATGACAGTCAGGCAGCAAGCCTCATAGATAATTGCCTTAGGACTGGAACCCCTGGAATATGTTTATGAGTCGAGTTTAGCTCTGGTATCCACTAGGTCGTGGCCATGTTGCTTCTCTTACTATAGACCTGATATTTTCTGGTCCATTCCCCTTCCTTCATAGGCAAATTGGCTGAATAATCAATTTAATCAAGTACCATTGAGGCTGCCATGGTTCTTACACGGTTCTCTCGATCCTGCAAATTTTCATCAGCCATTCCCTGTGGAAATTCTAAATGAGCTTAGTAAAATCTGATTTGCTACATTTTAATGGCGGGCTGCTTCTGCTGCAGTGATTGTTGGAGAGATCGCCAATTTTGCAGCTTATGCATTTGCACCGGCTATTCTTGTCACTCCTCTTGGTGCCCTCAGCATTATAATCAGGCATGAAATAATATCATAAACCATATTTAGTCTAGCAGTTTTTTCTTGATGGCTAATTCCTCACTGTATCATGCAGCGCTGTACTTGCACATATTATTTTGCGAGAGAGACTACATATTTTTGGAATTCTTGGGTGTGTTCTATGTGTTGTGGGTTCCACCACAATTGTCCTTCACGCTCCTCCGGAACGTGAGATTGAATCAGTAACAGAAGTGTGGGCACTTGCTACTGAACCTGGTAACTTGGTTTGCTTGTATCACCGAGCTTTTTGATATTTTGTAAAATCATGTGACCTGTTCTTTAGCAAATTAAACCATGCACTCTTTTGACATGTTCCCTACTTCGTGACCATGCATCTTCCGTGCAGGTTTTGTCTTTTATGCTGTGCTGGTGTTAATTGCTGTTTTCATACTTATATTCCACTATGTTCCAAAATATGGCCAGACCCATATAATGTGCTACATTGGAGTTTGTTCCTTAGTAGGTTCTTTGTCGGTATGTCCCCTATGCGACTGTGCTATTCCCTTATTGTTGTTCTCTTCACCTTTTTACCTCTCGGACCTAATAAATTTGTTCTTATAGGTTATGAGTGTCAAAGCTATTGGAATAGCATTGAAGCTTACTTTATCAGGAATGAATCAGCTTATGTATCCTCAAACATGGGCCTTCACCATCGTTGTTATTGTTTGTGTCCTTACACAAATGAATTATTTGAACAAGGTGCAGTCTCATCCCTTTTCCACCATTGCCTATGTATAAGCAGTTTTGTGTCAATATATTTACACTGCCTAGTAGTTTAGCATCACTTAATTAATCATGCTAGCTGTTATTGTATAAGAAAACAAATATGTATTCACAGTTGAATACATACTGCTATAAAATATTCATTATCCTGTGAAATTTAGGAGTACCATGTCCATATGAACATATACATTCGAACATAGTATCACGTTTTAATTTTTAACAGCTATCTATCGGTTATGTTTGCGTGTTTCAGTATAGTTTCCTAGTGAAGTGTATAAAAATATTATCAAATTTAGGAGTGCTTTTCTATACCTTCTATTTGGCTAGAAATTAGTTTGAAGTTTTGAAACTTCTGAAGTGCATATTAGATTGTGTGATCCAAACGTAAAATGTTCTCTATATGCAGTTTCTTGTTTCCACACTCAGCTTTCTCTTCTGGAAGTGAAATCCTTATAAAAAAAAACTGTAAAGCTTTTGAAGTTCTTCTGAGGTTGCATTATACAATGCAAATTGAGGCATCACTTGTAGTGTATGTGTGCACTTCTATACTGGCACCATCCAGTATGTTGTCCGTAGTAGGTGACTGTGTGAAGTGGAATGCAATTTGAGCGATCAAAGGAATGCTGTACAAATGAAGAGGCATTTGAGTTAGATGAGCAAGAAATTCTGTGCATGACGTGTGGAAAAGTTCATTTTTATGTGGTCAAGATATATCCGTAAAACTGAAATGGAGGAAAATCTGACACATGTTTTGCTTTATGAAATGAGATGTTGAATCACTAAGAAACACAATGCTCATGAACTGGGGGCAGCTAAATTGAAATGCAAGGTTCATAATATTCAAATACCGGTGATAGTGAACTGGCCTCAGTAAAAGATAGTGCTCTAATGCACGAATAGGCAACTGGGTTAGATATCAAAATAAGATATGTCGCAAGAGAATGGTGGAAATAAAACTACATCCTACCTCACAACTCATTAGGAGAAGTACAAAATGCTGAAACAAACTTCTCATTGATCCTTGATCAATCGAGTGTGTAACCCTGCTTCTTCGAGGCCCCTTCCCTTGTAGGCACTCCACCTAGCACTATTGCAAACTACCCTTCCCAGATATCTTATTATATTTTTTTCAATTTACAACAACAAAGCCTTACTTTCAATCACTTGGGGTCGGCTAAATGAATCTTTTTCTGCCATTCCACGCGATCCTATGCCAAGTCACCGTAAAGATCACATTCTTTCATGTCTTTCCGTATTGCCGATGTCCATATAAACTTTGACCTTCCCCTACCCTAGCTTGATTAAGACTAATAAGTAATATCATTAAACTTCCTAACCGGAGCACTAAGAGGCCTACATTGTACATGACCAAACCATCTTAGGCGGTTCTCTCTCATTTTCTCTACTATAGGAGCTACTTTTACCGTTTCTTGTATTTGCTCATTATGAATCTTATAACACATTCATCCGAGCATTCACATTTTTGTACATTCATCTTGTTAGCATGTTCCTTCGTAGTAGCCCAACCTTCGGTTCCGTACAATAGCGCAGGCCCAACAGCTGTTCTACAAACTTTTCCCTTTACCTTTACTGGTATAAGCTGATCGCATAATAGGGAGGATTGCCCACCTCTTCTCAAGGAACTTGCCATCACACCTCACTGATCAGTATTACAGGAAAACTGAGAAAATGCAAATTACTCCAAATTGAGTGTGTTAATATCTGAAGTCTGCAACTTGATTATTAGTGAATCTGACAGCAAGAAATTGAATGGGCACGTTACTATTAGAATCCAAACTGGACAGGTGTGCGTTTGGTGGTACATTTCGAAGTTGTAGCTGAAAAAGGTGGCAGCATATTAATTATGCGAAATACACAAAGATAAAGAAGTAATATGAAAGCTGCTGTAGAATATGCGGACAGCTGGAGAAATATTAAAACAGAGTCCTCCCTAAGGATCCAGACGTGGAAATTTATGATATGCTTTCCAAAAAATTTAATGTTTAAAGCATTCTTATGCAAGTAGACACTTAATTATTATCTAATGTGAAACTGCGGAATCAGATTTGTCACCTGCAGTTCTTGTCAATGTTCATACATGACATGATGGAAAAATATGTAACTTAGGCTGTCTATCCCTTTGACTCCTTGTTTATATGTGTCTACTTTTGCACATCTGCATCCATTTGGTGGCTTTCATTTCCTGCTCTTGCCTCACCTCATCTATCATTTCATGCACAATCATTAAACCATGCTGGTGATGGCATCTCGTTGATCCTTGTTTTTTTTTTTTTGTCTTTTTTGGGTGAAATCCTTACTGCAGGCTCTTGACACATTCAACACGGCTGTTGTCTCTCCCATATACTATGTTATGTTCACGACTCTTACTATTGTGGCAAGTGTGATTATGTTCAAGGTAATTTTGTTTCTGGCTTGGTCAAATAAGTTCTCTCGCAAGGTTGTTTAGAGTTCCATTCAGCTTCTTATCTGATTTGAATGTAGAGCTACTCTCAAATGCGACATATCCACTTGATTCTATTAACTGCAATTGGATGCACTTGGATTTGAATTTTGATCTGTTACTTTTGGACCTTTTTAACTGGAATCAGTTGCTTTTGCGGTTTGCCACACTGCAGTTTTGATTATGCATAAAAGTATATTGGCGCTCTCCTAATTTATCCCATTTTTTGCATCTTGTGCATATGAATGTACAATCAACAAGTACCTAGATTTCTATGGTGTCATTGGTCTGCACCTTATATGTATGGTTTCTTCTTTTATGATTTAATTTCTGAAACCGGTCAATTCTTGATGCATCTGAGTGGAACGAAAACAAGATTAATTCTTGGAACTTGTAAATATCTTGTGTATAATGGATAAGCTCAAACGATGCATCAAGAGGAAAACAAAATATTGTGATGTTAGTGGAGGGGGTTGGTGGGCATCAGAGCTTTCTAATTACTTCAAAGCTCGAGACTATTGATGCTGTTTGATTTTTGTGAGCAGGACTGGGATAGGCAAAACCCGACGCAGATTGTTACGGAAATCTGTGGTTTTATCACAATCCTTTCCGGAACATTTCTTCTTCACAAAACCAAGGACATGGTTGACGGTAAGCTTTATCATTTTACACTCCTATCGAGTTTATCATAATGTTTTTATTAGAAAATTGGGTGCCTAACCAGAGCAGTTTAACTGGTTCAGCATGCTCCCTCCAACGGGTCCACAGTTAAATTTGCGGGGCTAAATCTTCTGCTTTCAAAGTCTATACTGGAAAACCAAAAAAAACTGTTACTTTAATTTTCTTAACAAGATTTTGAGATAAACGCCCCCAAGTAGAAGGCAGGGTTCTTAGAGGCAACATTATCCTTCCCCTTACCCTTATTTTTAGTATTGAATTCAAATACAGGTAGTACGGCAATGCGACTTCCCAAGCACATGGAGGAGGAGGAGGGTTTAGGCCAAGAAGGCATCCCTTTGAAACGGCAAGATACAATGAGATCACCCTAGTGTATTTTTTGGTGTCCATCTTTATTGTTTGAGATTTGTAATGCTTCTTTTTTGGGGGGTTAAAGACCACACTAAGGTCAAATTGTATTTTTATCAAGCATTGGCTCTTCCACCTCTTTTTCAGATTTCAGAGAAAAAGGCTAGGGCAAAATAGTTTTAGGAGGTTTCTGTCTCTCTCTCTCATGTAATTGTACCCGCATCAGTCTATATATACATCCTTATATAGGAAAATGTATCATTCTATTTTGCAAAAAAATAGCATCCATCTAGTCAAAATCATTCTTGAGCCTAAGTGAGTCCAGGCAGAAGCGGAGAACTCTTCACTGATGAAGCAAGGACCAATATATGCAAAAATATTTCTGCCTTCTCTTTTATCTTTTTTGATATTTGCCCAAAGAATCCCCAGCATTGTATTCACTTATGAAGCAAGGACAAAGAATCCCCAGCATTTTGGTTTATGATCAAGAGGCGAGCAATAATGCAGCTTCAGGGCCGGGGAGACGTAATTGTTGGAATGGACTATCTTATTGGAATGGAAGAAGTGGTAGCTTCAACTATATAATTTGATTTGACAATAATGGTCAGATCAGGAATTGATTTGACAATAGTAAAATTCATTTACATAAAAATCAATCCTAAATTTGGTAAGAACTCAGCAGAACCAAACCAAAATTACGTGACAAAAGTCTCCTAGTTTACATGAATTGCCAGATCGAGTGGATTGAATATAATCCTGGCTGCTGCTTTGTTAGTCAAACCAAAGCTATCCCCGCATGTCCCCAAGTCCTGTTGCTTTGCACACAGAAGCAACACAACTAGTACTAGTCTCGACTACTCCGCATTGCTTCGCATTTGCTGGGTTGTAATGAAGGATGATCCTGATGAGTACACGGCGTGAAATGAGTTCCACCACACACTTTCATCAGTCTCTTGCTGACGTTGAACCCCATAGCTTCCCCGCCTTTTCTTCGTGTGTTCAAAGCCTTGTAGTAATCCATGTACACGGCGCGAACATGAGGGTACTTGTGCCTTAGCTCGTACAATGCCTGCTGAAGGTGGTCGTTGTGGAGGGTTGCAAACATGTTCAATTCCGTGCTATACTTACTCGAATCATAATCAAATTCTCCTTCTTCTTCAGTACTACCACGGAGGAAGTTGGTGTGAAAGCACCCGATTGGTGGACTGCCGGAAACGAATAGATTTCTGGCACCAAATCTGATTAAGCCTTCTAACTTGCCCTTGATAGCCTCAACAACTTGAGGCACGAGTTTGGAAACCTCGAGGATGGACTTCCCGTGCAAGAGCATGTGCTGGTAATCGTTGACCCCGAGTTGGTCGAACAAGAAGAGAGCCTTGTTGAGTTTCTGGAGGCACCTGTCGGGGGAGAAGCAGTAGGGACTGAGCAAGTTCTCCAAGGACACTAGCTGCTTGAGTAGGGACTCATTGAAAGGTTGGGGCTGAATGCCCTTGTCGAGAAAGAACCAGCGGGGCATGACGGTTGAGTTGGGGCTTGCAAAGCTTGCCCCGTATACATGGGCAGTGGCGGAATCGGTGTAGGGTTGAGGAAGAGGGAGGTGGAAGTACTTGGAGGCGAGACGATGAGAGGAGGGATGATGATTAGATGAAGAACCGAAGCTGTAGATTCGGTCAAAAGGACAG
>JAOWAN010000047.1:5494614-5515258 GCA_028566635.1 Lobelia cardinalis | reverse complement strand
TCTCTCTCTCTCTCTCTCTCTCTCTCTCTCTCTCTCTCTCTCTCTCTCTCTCTCTCTCTCTCTGTGTGTGTGTTTGTACTTTTCACTAACACTTCGTAAGCGTAAATGTGGCTTTAGTGCTCAAGTTACCTGAGATGCAAATTATTGTTCGGTGTAAAGAGTTCGGCTTCGGCTTTTGTGGGTCTAAATTGATTAAATGATGACCGAAAATCTATCTCAAAATTTTAAAAGAATCGATTTTTATTGATTAGCTTGCTCTTTGGGTGAAATCCTCGATTCCTTTTGGTAAGAATCTACCTACCTAGGGATGGGGATTGATTAGGATGAACCAGTGGAATTCAGCTTATTAAGTGCATCTGTGATTTTAGACAAGGAGCTTAGTATGATGTTTATACTGAAATGCAAGTCATTATGGATCATATCAATCTTTTTTTACAATGGGGCGGGATACTCTTGGCAATTACCATGTCATTCTTTCTTATATATACCCTTGAGATTATGGGGTGAGCAGTTCTTTGCAGGGCTGTTTGTTTTCATGTTTAACCCGCTCTATGCCAGATTTAAACATATGCAGCCCAAGGAACTACTTGTAAAAAATTTCCAATGTCTACTGCTATTGTGGACAGAAATTTAGATTGTGAAGGAATTTTTGTAGTTTTCCTTCTAAAAGATTGCTGGAGCTGAGCTGATATGCATGTTTTTAGATTGAAAAAAGGTGTTAAAGTTACATTTGTAGAAACAAATGCTGCTCTTATATGAAGCAACAAATCCCTTTTTCCCCTACTGGGCAGCTACAATTTCCTTTTGCATCTGGTTTGCTGTGGACAGTCAGTTCAATAATAGTCTGCAATGTCGTTTTGGTTATATGATTTATAAGTGCGCTCTTCTTTAATTTTGGCTTAATGCTGTACTAAATAAGCAAATATGCAGTACCGTTGAAGATGATATAATTGTGGATCAAGTTGATTCTCCAGAGATTATTGATGATTTTGAACTTGGGCAAGATGAAGTTGTAGACATTAAAGATAAACAAGTCAATAAGCAGAAACTGAGGAGGCGTATTGAACAGTACAAGGTCAGTCCCTGCTTGATTATACTAATCTTTTTTTCCAAGTGAGGAATGCAATGTTAAAAGTAAAACCAAGTCAAGTTTTGCATCAGCATAGTGGCTATTCTGCAGTTTTTAGTCTAGATAGATTTATCTGAATGCACACCACCCTGTACTAAACAACGATGGAAGGACCTTTATGCCTTCAACTTGAAGACATGCAAGTGTGTGAAGAAAGGAGCTAAGTATTAAATAACAGCAGAAAGTAATGTTGTATAATTAATTTTACAATACTTACTGGAAGGCTAAAAAAGATGTGAATTCGTTCAAATAAACCTGCTTGGCTTACTAATAGAACGTTGTACATAAGTTATTTTCCATCGAATAGTTGTACTGAAAATAGTTCTGCCACCCCAAGACATTATTCCCCTATTGACTTTCTACAGGTTTTAACAAAGCATTTTACTCTGCTTCTTCTTTAATACTGTCAAGTTATCTATTGGTGGTAGGAAGCCAATATGATTGGTGTTTCCTCGCTCTGTCCCTAAATAATAGTTTTGCTTAAAATGAAACGAACTATTTTCTGAGATGTCCTAGATGGAATCAGGATTATTGGTTTGGGGTTGAAGTGAGTAACTACCAAAAGTATTGGCAAAAATGATTTACACTCGTTCTCCTTATTTTCCACTTAGGATGTGTGTGTTTGATGGTTGACAGCAGTGGGTAGTAGTATGGGTGATGACAGATCATTGAGGGGGTTGAATGTGGAAGGTGGTTCCAGGGGACATGGTGTGTGTGTGTGTGTGTGTGTGTGTGTGTGTGTGATGGTTGACAGCAGTGGGTAGTAGTATTGGTGATGACAGATCATTGAGGGGGGTTGAATGTGGAAGGTGGTTCCAGGGGACATGGTGTGGCTGGTAGCTAGGTCAGTCGGCTGCTGCTAGAGGCTCTAGGACTTTTTTGGTTCTTCGTGAGATGTGGTTGTTTTTACGATGGTGATAGACAAGCGTAACCCTTTCAACTCGCTAAAAGTTTGAGGGAGAATTCCGTGTTACTTTTAATTTGTTTTAGTTACTATCTTTTGATCAGGTCGCTAAATCAACACATGCGGGATGTTTAGTTTCACATAAATTTAACAAGGGGTGATCCATTAACCCAAAGTTAGGGAGGAGGATCAACGTTATTTACCCTTTACTTGAATGGATGGGATGAATGTTTGGTCCATTAACCTGAAGTTTGGGATGGGGGGATCAACGGTAATATACCCTTCACTTGAATGGGTTGGATGAGTGTTTGGTAGGCTCTGACTCTGTGGGAGTTGTTCATGATCGATTATAGAATGAATCAAGCTCTACTTTACCTTTTGTTTACTTTTGATGTCATATTGAAGACTCTCAGTCTCTGCTCTACCTTAAGTCCCTATTTTGTAATATTTTGTGTGGGATAGCTTCTCAAATTTTAGCTCTTTGGTAATCTTTATGATAGAGATTCTCAAGACGTTGCAAGTTGGCTCGGCCCACTTTAGTCTTTCCCCTCTTTGACCATCATAAATCTTCGATTCCTTATCCCACTGGTACTTCCTTTTTTTTCCCCAAAGCCTTGGTTGAAACCTCACTCTTACCGACACTCCATATTCTTTCCTGTCGCAAGTTCTTTGGAAATCGAAGTCAAAAGACCGTCTCTTGTATTCAAGTGATTGGAAAGCTAAATTGGTGAGACAGACAAATGCCCCACAAGGTCATTTTCTTTCATGTGGAGGAATAATCATGAATTCAAGAGGTTCTTTTTCTCTACTACTCAGTAGCATGGGATTTTTGTTGCTTGTTCTAACCAAGTTCTCCAAGACTACCAAATGGAACTCTATTATTTGCTTTCTCCATAACCTCGAGTTTATCCTTTCATCCCTGCACCTTTCTGTTAACCTCCCTATCCTATGATGGTCTCCCTTGAACAGCTCCAAAACTGATTTTATGATGCTGTTATTTTGAGTTATCGTTCATGATCCCCACTAGGATTTTGTGATATGGCTCATTAATAGATCATGCAATTACAAGCCATGCAACTAGTACTCGATCGATAGTATGAGAGAGTTGAAGTACTACATAAAGCATGTCTGACATGTGAAAAACATACTTTCCCCATTAGCATGCATATAACGGTGCAACCAGCCCCCTTCAGCACCTCTCATTATGTGTTCTACGCTGTTGAAAGCTAGATCCACATGAGGTGTGTAATGCATAGCTAAAAAATACCAGTCACTATCTGATGACTACTCAAATACTCCCTACGTTCCAGTGGAAGAGTTACACCTTGACTAGGCACAGAGATTAATAAATGAGTTGAAAAGTGGTAATATTCATAAAAGCGCTTTTAAGTGTGTGGCCCATATTGATCCTTACAAAAAAATGTGGGTAATGTAGTTAAGTGAGATGACCAAAGAGAAAAGTGTAAGTCTTCAAATGGGACCGCCTAAACAAAAAAGTGTAACTCTTCCACTGGCACGGAGGGAGTAACAGCTAACGGACTGAACCCCCACCAATAACTAAGATTACTCGGGGTTGGATAGTTTATCAAATGTCGATTCAGTGTAGAGGATATAGATTGGTTCTCTAGAGTAATTTATTTCTCTTTCTATGGTGACAACTCTTCTTCCCCCACCTTTTAGCTTTCGGGGAGGCCCCTTTCGCAGCATTCACAAAAAAGTCTAGCATACAGGTATTCAGTTTCTATTGCAAACTTCCTCATTGTTTAATGGTTTTATTTTGTTGTTGCTTTCTGTAGATCGAACTCAAGAATCCATGCAGAGAAGGGAAGAAACTGCTTGTTTTGGATATTGACTATACTCTGTTTGATCATCGGTCAACAGCAGAGAACCCACTTCAACTTATGCGGCCTTGTAAGTAGGCTGCAATTATTTCACCTCTTGTTTTTGGTTCTGGAATACTATCTAATTATCTCATGCAGATCTTCATGAGTTCCTCTCTGCCGTTTACGCTGAATATGATATTGTTATTTGGTCTGCGACGAGGTAGATTCCCATTTATCTTGTGATTCAACAAATTTTTGGAAGTTTACTGAAGTTCAAGGAGCTCTTTTTGGTTTTGCTACATTTTTTATTTATCAACCTTCTACTCTTAAATAGAATATGACTGAAAAACATTTTCCTCTTGCAGCAAGCTGTCTTGATGTTGCTATCTTTCTTCGTAATGATTACAAATTTATCTCCATGTTTCCACTCTGCAGCATGAAATGGGTTGAATTGAAGATGGAGCAGCTTGGGGTACTTGATAATCCAAATTACAAAATTACAGCTCTTCTGGACCATTTAGCAATGATCACAGTTCAATCAGACTCTCGCGGGATATTTGATTGCAAGCCGCTTGGTCTAATTTGGGCTCATTTTCCTCAGGTTTGGTGGTGCATAATATCTCCATACAAAAATGAATGTCTGCTTTAAATCTCTTCCCCCCCTTCCCCCCTTCTCTTTCTTAATGCTGTCCCAAATGTATGATTTGGTTCTGTTGCAAGTTTTATGGTGAATCCACCGAGAAATTGAAATTTCGAGGTTGGGTTTGCAACTGTTAGGGAGAAAAGTTAGAAATGTACTTATCCAGAAAAGAGAAGATCTAGACATAAAATATTATCATGGTTGCTTCTCTTGAATGATCTTAACACCTTTGTTCAACAGCTTCGAAAATTCGAACTTAATTTGATTCAAATGTATGCGTATGCTGAAATAACATGTTTACATCTACCTTGTGAATGGTGGGCTAACTTTCTTTCGTACTTATTGCAGTTTTACAATTCGAAGAATACTATAATGTTTGATGATCTACGAAGAAATTTTGTGATGAACCCTCAGAATGGGTTGACTATAAAGCCTTTCAGGAAGGCACATGCAAATCGTGACAGCGACAGGGAGCTTGTGAAGCTTACTCAGTACTTGCTTGCAATTGCTGATCTTGACGATATTAGTGTCCTTGATCATAAGCACTGGGAGACATATAATGAAGCGAATTCAAAGAGGAGAAGACACACGTGATGAGGGAGAACAGTGAAAATGGAAAGGTGAAGGTGTCACTGACCACCATTTTTAGGTATGCATTATGTTATTGGCGTAACCACAGCTAGAATCTGCAAACTAAAGCTATTAACTCCAAGCTACATAGTGTTATCAGGATCCTGTAATGTTGATAAATTATTCAAAATTGATGGCAATTGATGAACTAGCAAGAGAAGAAACTGCACACTTGGTGACAGTTTATATCATACTACTAAATTTTGAGTCCTTGTCAACAAATTGCATTCGATTATAGAATTTCTAGAATGGTGATAAATTAAGGTAATGCGAATAAATTCTCGACATGATTAAATTTAATTTGCATGATTCCTACTCTCTTATGTATCTGAGTTTATTCTTGTATCCAGTTAGTTATCGTTCTCAAGGGAGTTGGTTTGGCAAGATGGATAATGTTGAAAGCAAATTTTACATTCCATTTTGCTATGAAATACTCTTCAGCCCTCTTATTAAAATGCATGTTTTCATTCATGTGTTTCGTTGTTCACTTGTAATGTTATAGTAGTACCACTAAGAGTGACATTTTATAGAGTCTACACGTTCCCCTTCATATTGCTTGTAAAACTTATTACTTAAATTTCAACAAGATTTGATACTCTCGAGTGTCTCACTTGGCACGTAATTTTAGGGAAGCATTTGACATTGTGAATGTTTTATTTTTGGGTCCAAAAATAATTTGTGGCTACAGCACATTCTTTCATATCCAAAAAAGGAAAATTGGGGTAAAAGACCAGTTGGTGGAGGAAATGTGTGTGTGTAAATCTGATGGATTCATTCCAAAACCCTCTGGATTCCACTTGGTGACCAATTGACAAATTTAGGTTATTCAGCATTTGTCATAACATTCTTCAGAAGTTTGTTACTGCTGGCTGCATCCATCATACAGTTGTAGCCAGTTTTCAGTATAAAAAATAGCCAAGTTTTCATTTTCCATGCCATCAGAGAAATGTGTGTTTTTGGATCGGCAGGATTGACTGTCTCTCACTTTCAGCCCACAGTTTTGGGAACCAACCAAAAGGAGTAAATGAAATGGACTAAAAAATGAAGCCCAGAGCCCAATTCATGAATGGGAACCAACCAGTTCACAAGCTGATCTGAGCTGAGAAATTGTTACTAATAGTAGGGGAATAAACCATGAATATTGCAGAAATTTGCTTTGGCCAATTTCAAAAAAAGATTTTGGACTGTGTGTCCCTCTTGCATGTGGACTGTGGTTGGCTGGTTGATATTGGCATCAGGTCTATTTCATTGCCAGATATGTAGAAAGGTTGGGATAACTTACTTGCTGCTGCTTTGATTTCTCAGAACAATTTTGTTTTGTGGTTATGGTGACACTCACTTTATTCTATGAACTTCAGTGGTAAGTTTATGGTAAAAATTAACAGTAATTGTAAGGGTATTTCAATTTTTTTTTTTATCATATATGTATTTTCTAATATTAAATTTTAATTATATATTTATCATATCTTTTTAAAATTTTATATCTATATATATTTTTAAATTTTATAAATTTTAATATTTCTGTATTTTTAATTTCTTTAGTATTAAACAATTATTGTTAAACATTTGGATACCTCAAAAGTTAAGTATGATGTTATTATAACGGAATAATGCGAGTATAATAGTGATTTTATTAAGTTTGAACTAAAAAATTGAAAAAATGACTTTTCATAAAGTGTATATGAAGTTTAAGAACCAAACGTAAAGTAAAAAAAGATCTAGTACCAAACGTAAAATTAAGAAATAGTTCAAGGATCAAATAATTATTTAATTTAAAAAAAATTAATTTAAAACATAGTAAATATATACCGAATAATAGTCTCAATAATAAATTAGATTAAAATTAAAAATAAATGTAAATTATGTAGCTATATAGAAATAATAAATTAAATTAATAATAAATTTAGTATGAATATTAAATCTATTACAATTTTTGTTTACCTTATAATCATTCTATTCAAAATGAAAATATGTTCATCTCGCTATTTAATACTTATAAATAATAAATAATCTTTATCAAAGGGTTAAAATGGACAAAAGACAGACAATTTATTCAATTTAGTAACTAAACAGTTTTACTGATTCAGCTTTTAGATTTTGACTCTTAATTTTTTAAACACATTCAGATTTATTTTTAAACTTCAGCATTAAGCACTTAAAATAAACAAATAGCACATTAATCTTATTTTTCAGTAATATATACGACAATTTATGATCGAAAAAAAGGAGGCTTTGTGGAATTCGAAGTTTAAGGAAAAATGGTTTACGCATTACTACAAGAAACAAAGTGGGAGGAGGAAAGAGGAATAGTCGGAAATTGAAGAGAGATTTATAAATAATCGTGGCAAGAAACAAAAAAGGGCAATTGGACAGAGATTTACTCCATCTTACACCAAACTTATCAAACAAGTAATTTCACAGCTGTCTGTCTGTCTGTCTGTCTGTATCTAATGCCGGAAATAATTCCTAAAACTTTACTAATCCAAATTCTCTTTGTTATGAACTTATGGTAAAATAAAAACCCATAAATAGTGGTTGGGGAAGGGTAAAGGGCAAAAAAAGGAGCACAAAATTTAAGAGAGAAAGAGAGAGAGAGTTGCCCAAAACGGCAGCCAATTGGGACGGAGCCAAACGCGTGACCGTTGAATCGTATTCCAGGCACCCCAAATATGGCACAAATTTGTTTCTTCTTTTCCCCATATATAATATTTATTACACACCATGATGTAATTACTACAATTAAATCTTCCCTTTCCTTCTTCTAATGGTGGTAATCTGGTTGAGAGATTTATTAGAAACAATAATACTACACCATAGTCGTATTACTACTTACATTCAGACAACAGAGGGAGGATTAACACATAGTACCCCCCCACACCCAGTTAATCTACTACGAAACGTAGCACTGATTTTTGTAACGTCAGAAGCAGAGGATTTTTGGCTTCGAGGACACACCCTAAATCCCAGAAAATTTCTGACAGAGAAATGGAATGGAACCCATTTTTATTTATTGATGCAAGATCAATGGGTTTTTCTTTGATTTTGGTTTCCTTCTCTCTCTTCAGTCTTCTCTCCACCATAACTCGTAAGTACTAGTACCACCTGATCAATTTTTGTTCTTTTTTTTTTTTTAATAATTTCTTTTTCGCATTCAATGCATTTGGACAATTTCTCTTCGTCTAAAAACATTGGTTTTTTCAGTATTTTTCATGCTGAAAATCTTGAGTTGAATGGAATGCAGATGGATATGATCCGTTGGATCCTACTGGTAACGTCACCATAAGATGGGATATTCTGCAAGACAATGTTGACACACAAGATGTAAGTTTTTTTTTTTTTTTAATTTCCATTAACTGTACTCTGTGTGTGTGTATATGCTGTGATAAGATTTGAATGCAATAGAGTGGTATGGCAATTGCGGCAAGGAAAGAAAGAAAGGAACCATCTTTTTGATCAAATTGCCGCATACACATGATACACACTCGTGTCAGTTGTCATTACATGATCAGGGCTGTCTTTTTCTTCGGAGATCAGAGGGGGTGGTTTGGTACATGAAAATCACGGTGGTTTTTTGACAGAAGGGGTGTTTTGGTGGCTAGGGTTACCAAGATTGATGTATACTCCTCCTACACTAGGAATTCATGGTAGGTTGTGGACAAGTTGGGATTTGAAGATAGCCTTTCCCAACAGAAAAATTTGTTCTCTCCTTCTGGCTCTCATTTCCCAGCCCAAAATCTGGTTGAATCTTCAAAGTGGTACTGCTGATGCTAGTCAATTGTATGACTACAAAGAGAGGAATTGAATAGGTGAAATAACACTCTGCAGTGTATGGTATTAATGTATCCCTATCGAAACATGTTCTAGTTCTGTGAATGCACAATGAGTACAACGGTAAGTGGGGGAATTGCAGCCAAGAACGATCTCTTATTCAATGATTAACTCGGAAATTATAAAATGGATTTTTAAATTCCAAATGTTGTGGAATATTTAAGTTTCAAATCTTCATTCAGGACATAGTGCTTACGGGGATCATTACAGAAATTTGCCTGCTGTTCTAAATGACTTTGTAGCTTTTCCACCAGCGAGTAATTGGATTTGTCTAATTGTGATGGTTCTAAGGATACTGGATAGCCATTGGTTCTAAATATCTGAAATGGTTGAGTAGAAAGACTATGTTCTACTGTTTTTGAAGCTCAATCTAGCCCGGATTGAACCATCAATAATGAGACTTTTTGCAGAAAATGAAAGAGTGTGTCTACTGGCTTGCATTAGTGGTTGTATCATGTTCCTACTTCAAGCTGGTGTTGTGTCACACAATGCATACCATTTAGAGTGATTGTAAAATCTTTTCATTAGCATTCGAGTTTAAATCAATTTTCGTTTCATAGGTAAGAGTATCGATTATCAACTACCAATTATTCCGACATGTGGAACATCCTGGTTGGAAGCTAAGTTGGGAATGGCCAGGAAACGAGGTGATTTGGGACATGAGAGGTGCTGAGGCCACTGAGCAAGGTAATTGTTCCCGAATCAAAGGAAATGCACTTCCACATTGTTGTGAGAAGGAGCCTGTAATCATCGACCTTTTGCCCGGAGCACCTTACAATAAACAGGTTGCTAATTGCTGCAAGGGAGGGGAATTATCGTCCATGGCACAAGACGCTGACAAGTTTCTGGCTGCCTTCCAAATGAATATTGGATCTCTCAATAAGTCGGGTAAAATGCCAAAAAAATTCAGGCTCGGCCTTCCTGGTTATACATGTGGGAATCCATTTGAGGTTCCACCAACCAAGTTTACTGAGGATCATGGGCGTAGACGTACACAAGCTCTTGGTAAGTTGCATTCAAAAGGTTATTATGCATATTTTACTCCTTGGTTTCAAATTACTTGTAAATTTAGTTTGAGAAACTATATGCATATTCCAAATGGGTGTTTCCTTGTCATAATTTTTTGTTTGTCCATTTTACAGCGACATGGAACCTGACATGTACTTACTCCCAATTTCTCGCGTCCACCATCCCAAAATGTTGTGTTTCACTTTCTGCATTCTACAATGAAACCATTGTTTCATGCCCAACATGCAGTTGTGGGTGCCAAGGGCAACCAGGATTAAACTGTGTAAAGTAAGTTCTCTTGCTGGTGTAAGTAGTATTCACTCCCACATCAATGGTATGGAAGTGATCATCTACAACCACCCCACATATTTTGGATGGTCTTTCACCATGTATCTCATTAAGCTGAAAATTTTGTGGGTGGTACGGTACCTTTAGTGTGTGTTACCTAAAAGGATCTAAAAGGAGCATGAGAGGTTTAGGAAATGAGTTCGATGGCATGTAGAATGTAGTTCAGAAGTTGCTCAAATATCTAATATCTAGTTCCTTTTTTTCCTGTACGACTTCTATTTAATTCTTTTCAATCTTATGCTACATAGTCACACTTATTTCCTCGTAACTTCAGGGCTGGTGAAGTACCACCAGTATTGCAACTACCTCATAACGAGGCACCACCAGAGGTAGTGCAGTGTTCGCGGCACATGTGCCCTATAAAGGTACACTGGCATGTGAAGGTGAACTACAAGCTTTACTGGAGAGTCAAAATCACAATCACGAATTTTAATTACGATAGGAATTATAGCCAGTGGAATCTGGTCGCGGCACACCCCAATTTGAGTAATGTGACGCAGGTTTTCAGCTTCAACTACAAGCCACTTAATAATTACGGCAGTACTATCAGTAAGTTGATAATCTCTAAGCCCCTTTTCATCTTGGTCTGTTTTTTTTTTCTTTCCGTAGAATAAAACCAGCAGTTTTGTTTCTTCTTTTGCCTTTCTGTAAAAGTTGGTTCTTTTTTCCTTCCAGATAACACAGGGATTTTCTATGGAATTCAATACTACAACGACATGTTACTGCAATCAGGGGACAAAGGAAATGTGCAAACGGAGATGTTACTGCAAAAAGATCCCGATTCATTTACATTCAGAGAAGGATGGGCTTTTCCGAGAAGAGTGTCTTTCAACGGCTATGACTGTGTAATGCCCCCTCCAGATGAATACCCGAGGCTCCCCAACCGCGCTCAACTACGCTCTCCTCCATTGTCCTACCTAAGCTTCTCGTTGTTGTTGTTATCGTTGTTGTTAGTTTTTATAGAATTCTTTTGAACTAGATTCTTTCTCTTGACACTATTTTACATCTTCTTTGCAGCCGATTTTCCCAGCTGCATTCTTATTGATTCTATTGAAATCATATACAGGATATTTTGATTAAACCCGTGTAAAAAAAAAAAAAAATTAGAGAGAGAGAGGTATACTGGTGCATTCACCTTTGTTACACTTGTTACATACTACCTTCACCCGAAAATGAGCATTGGCATTGCGTAAATACATATTTTTTTTCTATCTTATTCAAAATATGATAACATTTAAATGAAGAAACCAGACAACCATTTTGCAATAGAGAGTAAGAAACCAAAATGTGCATCATCTCCCATCAACATACAATCAGAAGGGGAAACTACATGCAGTCGCAAGCACATACAATCAGTGTCAAATCACCTTCAGCATTTTCACCCGCTTCAAAATCAGAATACCATCAATATCCGTGCAAACAACATTTAGCTTCATATTTTTGAAGCATGGTGTTTTCAATGAATAACCCACTACCACTTTTCGGCAATGAGTCACAGTGCATTCATAGTTAAAGCACAACAGCTTTTATTCAACAAGCTTTACAAAATAAATTGTCATTAGAATGCATAAAAAGGGGAAGCCTTATCTCGTAAAGATCCAAAACAATCTCTGCACAAAAAACTCAGAATCCACAAGACAGAAGCGGAAGAAAATTATGAATTGATCAATAAGCGTACAAGGGACATGAAGATTATATCATGTTTCAGTTTTTACCACCTCCGGTGAGTCACCAGCCTGAAATGAAGATTTTCTGGCAAATGACTACCAGGTGCATATCAGATGCTAGATTAGAAAAGAAGGAACTGCCAGATACACAAGCAAAGTGAAGACATGAACCACCAGAAAGCCAAAAAAGGAAAGGGGAAAAGAGAAAAGCAGGCGGAGAGGGTGGTACCACCACAAGTGGAAGAGCTTGGCTTCATTCTACGCATGTGGGAACCACAATTTTTGCGATTTAAATGACAATGTCAGTTGATGAAAGGTCGGCATACAGCATACCACAGCTTTCAGGCTTTTGTACCTCTTCAGGTGTGGAGTGGACCAGAAACAGGATCCCTGGAAGATGGTGTGTCCTTGTTTTTCAAAGAAAGGTTGGCAAATTGTGAATCGAGGTGGTCCCTACTTTTGGTGCGGCGATGGCCTAAAGTTGGCTGCTGCAGTGCTTGCTGTTGTTGTTGTTGATACATTGCACGCAGCCTTCCAATCTCCCTTTCCAAAACTTCATGCTCCACTGAGACAACACCAATTGATTTAGTTACCAAATTAAATATATAACATAAATAGCAGCTGCGGCCCAAAGTATGCAGTAATTCTATAGGGTGGTGCAAGGCACTAACACACCTTGGAGAAGGTAGAGATTGAACCAAAAAATTAAGGTGGAGAGGGGAGCAAAAATGTACAAACAAATTGGAATTTCTGTGATTAATAATATAGAATGAAGCACTCATCCAAAGATGACGCATCATCTAAAGAACTACTAGACTGGTTTACAGGTGTAGGTGAATAGCCTTAGAATGCTCATGAGCCATGACAAAGTAATTTCGTTCTAAATCCTTGTGTTATCTCATAGAAGTATCGTCTCTCCCCTTCTAATTGAAAAGCAGCGGTCTCTTTTAATATGTGAGACTTGGTTAAACCCGGGTTCTTTAGAAGCCCAACAGCAACGATGTCTTTGGAGTTTTATGTCAAGCGGAGCCTAAATCTAAGGCTATGGACATGAGGAGGGACACCATTGACTACTTTTCGAAATTTTCTTTTTTTAGCTTACCCAAGAACATATATATGAGAGGCTCAAATAAAATAAAATAAAAAGCAGAGAGATCTAATTCCTACAATTTCCCCTTTGATTCACTTGTCACTCACTAATATTGTTTGTGTGTCCACTTCCTTAATTTCTACAAAAAGCTTATTGACACTTATTTTGAGACAGAGGGAGAAATAAATGTTTCTCCACTACCTATAGACATGATTCTTATGTAAGAGCTTACTTGGGATTGTGAAGGAGGATTGAATTAACCCAGATGTGTATGTTCTTTCTCCTCTTTGGATCAGAGATGTGGATACTCTTTGGCAGCATGATGTTTTTGATCCTTTGGTGTGCATGGACAGAGAGGAACTAAGAGTGTTTATTGACCATACACTGAACACAACTGTGGAATAAGATGTAATCCCTCCATTCCAATTTAAGTGTCCACTACCCATATGCACAATATTTAATGGAAAGTATAATTTGTAGACAATTAAATTGGAGGTGGGTTCAAATGGAGTTTGTGGACAAGTAATTTGTCCTATTTCTCTAATAGGAAAGTGGACACGTTTTTTGAAATACCTCAATTAGGAATAGTGGACGCTTAAATTGGAACGGAGGGAGTATCTCTTACATTGCTAAGGACTTCAGGGGACTTTCAACCAGTAAATCAGATATCAGGAGTCGAGAGCTTTTTCTTTCTTTTGTATGAGCTTCTTTCTGGGTTTTCCCTTTTGCTTTTGACGAGTACTAAACTAAACCTCCTGTTGTACTACTGTTTGTAGATAAATGCACAGCCATGTCAGGTGGGGTCATGCCAACAAGTGTGCTTCGGCAAGAAGATGAAGGATTGGTCAAATAGCTTTGGATAATAGATGTCACTTTTTGTAACAAATCTCGTGAATCACACTTCAAAGTAGGGGGTGTTCACTAAATAAATTGGCAACTACGGCCGACAGAACCAAGAATGGCATACCTATAAGATTAATGAAGGTATTTCAAGTCATGCGAGCTTACTATTATATTAATAGCAACACAAGCAAATCCTGCTAAAACGACAATGCTTCGTATATATCATTTTGGCATACATATAACAACATGAAACTTGAATTCACACAACAGAATCTCATAAAAACGGACTCCTTGTATGGCGCAGTTAGAGAACAAAACCCATTATTAGTAAATATGGAGTATCATTTCTTTATTTTCTTATTTTTCTCTTATTTTTTATCCATGCTTAATTTAGTGAACGGTTAATGTTCATAGGTATTTTATATGACCTCAAACAACATCACAGATTACAAGTGTTCTTCGTCATGTTTTGATAAGTACAAGTCATTCTTCTCATGTTTATCAGCTCACACTCCAGCTTCAACTAGTACTATTGTGATTCAAGTTATGCTCCAGTTACAGACAGTTCACAGTTATGAAATTGTTTAAACACAATGCACTATTTCTACCACCTGAACAAGAAGTATTTCCGGATTATGAACATAACAACAGACAGGATACAAGTTATACCAAAATGCCAAAATACAAACTCATGCTAATTGAAACTTACAGTATTTGATAAGTTGCTCCTGAGCTAAACTATCCAAACGTTGTTTCAGGGCTTTGTTCTCCATGCTGAGAATAAGACTTTGCTGGTTAAGAAACTCAAGCTCTGCAGAGACCTCGGATCCTTCGACCTGAAATGGTGATAAAAAAGACTTAGCATCATGAGATTCAGTTAAATGTCAACCATCCATCTTGAAGTTTTCCTCGATTTTAAAAAACTTGCCTGCAAAACCTGTACATTCCTTTCAAGCTCAGCAATGTATTGAAGCTTTCGGACCCGAGAACGCTGAGCGAATTGCCTGTATTAGAAAGCACATCAGAACTACAAATACACAACCAACACTACACAGTTACTGTCAAACTCTTGAAAATCATCATTTTCCAGTCTACTGTACAAAATTTTATACTCAATAATCCATTATCCATTGTACAACTTGGCTTTGCATCAAGGGCAGGAAAGCTATTTGAATATCTTATCATTGTTGACCTCTTTATAGTTCCAATATCACATTCTTCATTTTAGTTCAAAATTAGACCATTTATTGGAGGATACCGGCTTTGAATTTAAAATGATACAAAGGTGGTGCAAACGCAACAATTTCATGTGATTTTTTTTTTTATCTTTGATAGCAATCAGCACGTGGACCTTAATTAGTAAAATCTCTAATTACTAAGAGAATGCAGGTACTTATAATTAGATGTGTCTCATTTCCGAACCGGAAAACGAGTACTTCAAAAAAAGTCAAGTAGAAGTTTAAATTGCAAGGATAATGATATCGAGCACCAAGTCCCCCTTCAATGCAACCTGACTCCAACTTCAGCCCTCAAAAACTTTACAATGCAGTGAAAACATAAGAAGAAAGAGAAGTTGCACATTAAATTATACTGAAAATTAATCATGAAATTGCTTGTCATCAATATGTCCAAATTAGCACCCTGTTTGATGTGAATGTCTCGGGTATCGGTAAATTGACCTTTGTTTTCACTTTTTCAATCAGAAGTGTTGAAGATACTCAGGTGCACTCAAAAATACCATGCTTTCAGGCCACAGGTTTTGAAAAAAGATTGTATCTTGATTATGAGTATGACGCGATACTTTCTACTTACTGTCATCAAACCAATGACAGCTTCATTAGTTTTCCGGCCTTATTCACACAGGCCACAAAGAACTGTTATTTCCAAGGTGCACCCCCAGCCTGAAATGTGCCATAACTTGGGGGTAGTGCGACCACCGCTCAAAAGCAATGCATTGGTGGTTACGTGACAGTTGGGACCTGGTCGCTACATGGTATATGAAAATATCGAAGTCAGCAAAAGGAATGATGAACAACATTCCTCAGTTAAATCCGCTACACCATTCCTACTTTGAAACAGCTACATCGTGATTTTAGCGCATAAAAGGAAGGTATCAAGTAGCCTTATGATCAAGAAAATAGTTAGAAAACAACGAAAAAGATGAGCTTTTTTACTGTTTGGCACGTTTTGTATCTGTTTCTGATGCAGAAGCCTTGGCATAAGACAAATCCTTTCTTTCAAAAGTTCTTAAATCGTGCAAGCCGGAATCAACCCCATCCTGCTTTTCAGCGGCTTTTGAGGAAATCCCATCGACGTCTTGTGAAGCACATGAGGATACTGAGCTTTGAAGAACAAAGTTGTCCCTCGCAGAAGCAAGGACAGTTGAATGTGCCAGTGCATTGGGTGATGACTCCCATGCCCTATTCTTGGGCTTCAACAAGGAATTGGGCTCAGGATAAAAAGATGCAGTCCGAGCATCTTTGTAATAATCAAAATCTTGAGATCCCCATGAAGGCATAGAGGTTAAGTTTTTGAATTTATACTCATCCTGGGCAGCACAATCCATGTTCGCCGCATTAGCTGCATCCACATATGCAAAGGAGTCGCTTGATGAGCGTCGATGACCTCTTCGAACAGGTGTTTCAGGTTCATTAAGAAGTTCATCAAGCCAAGATGGTTGTTCCTCTATCAGATGGCTCTCAGAAGAAGTGCGTTGATGGTGTGGATTTCCCTCTCTATACTTTGGTATACTTTTTGGTCCCATAGCAGGAGTTGGGACATAATCAGCATATGATGGCGCAATGCTAGGGAATGGACTTTTAGGTGGAAGTAATGAATGCTTTCCATTGTACATATTTCTAACTGTTGATGGCCCCTTGGAATTCGCCATATCCCAAACACAGCAACCCCCTGTTAGAAACACATACAACGTCAACAGATAAGGGCACAACTGTTAATCCCCAGATGCAACACCAAGGCAGCCTTGATATGACTAAAATTAATAACAATACAAAGAGACAGGACAGGACAGGGGCCAATAGTCATGCCCATCAATTTCTCAAATACCCTCCCCACCACCACCACCAAAAAAAAAAGAGAGTTGCCCTTTGACAATTATATTTTTTAATAGAAAAAAAATGAAAAGATGATGAAATTTATAGCTTAAATGTAGAAATGACTTTTTTTTCTGGAGACAAAGCAAATAGGAAGTATGACTTTGTTTTAAGGCAGAAGAAGTATCCTATGGCCAAAGGAAAAGGTTCCTGTCATGCATCTCTTCCCACCTGGAGAAAGCATCAAACTCTGAATGAGGGCGGCAACCTATAAGGTCTGAAGTATCATAAGCCCAATACCAAATATTTTAATGGATTTTACAAGAAACTAGAATTCGTAAAGGTAAGACTCTGATTCTTCAACTATTAAAGCATACTAAAAGATCGTTACATGTTCTTAACCCTTGACTTTGCCTCATCATCTAAATATTCTATGGCCTCACTTCTCTCCTTCCACCAAGTGAGTAAACTGAACCGTTCAAATTGAATAGCAGAAGACCATGGCATCACCACACCCTTTGATTTGCCTCGTACTCTTATGTTATATATAGCTCCGCTCAGAATAAACATGCATTGGAGTGTTTTTTGTGTGTTTGCCTTCAGGTTCACTTAGGGTGTGTTCTTGTGGTTGGTTTTTTGATTTGGTTTTTGGGTTTTGTAATGATTAAAGTAAAAAGTAAGAGAGAGAGATAGATAGAAAATTTTTGGGACCAATGAGAGAGAAAAATCAAAAATCAAAAAATCTTGATGAAAACATAGGTGAAGAACACACCCTTAGTGTGATCGAGGCATGGCAAGAAAATTACAAGAAAGAAATGGTCACAAACAATATAACTTCTCAAGGTAAAAAGAATTAACCATGTATCTAAACTGCAATCAGATAACTGATTTCTTCAATATTCAAATGGCAGTATTCTCATTGGAAATAGAAGTTGAAAATAAGTCTCTCCGCTTTCCAAAGCAGTTGATCTTTTATGGTAAAGCAAGAGCAAAAAAGCAAACTTTGAACCTTCATCTAGGACCAAATTTCAGTTTCAAAGCAGCGGCACCAACAGGCTAACACAATATCATACAGAAACTCCAAAACAAAATATAAAAAAAATTGTAACATCAAAAACTAACAAAACTAAAACACAACTCATAATGTATGCATCATTATAAAAATAAATCCCATATTTACATATACCTAAACAACAGTCTTCCATTTGACATGAAGAATAAAATACTTAGCCGTAAGAAATATCCAACATTCTTCAAATTCATTAGCTTGACAAAGCAGCTTGAAATATGTCTTATTTAGATAAAACTGCATTTCAGACCTTAGCACACAACCGGCCAAACATAGTAAAGCTCAAAAACAACAAAAGATGCCAACATCATAGTTTGAAGTGTGTTTGATATGTTCCCTCAGACTCGGAGTGTCGTGGCAGTGCCTATTGAAGCACAAGGACATTTGGAGAATGTTGGCATTACTTAGGTTTTGTTTTCTTTCCTTCACTTTATTTAACCACAGGCAACAATGAATAGTTCATACTGTCCACTAGTGTAACTTCTGTTTTGCTGTCGCAAACTACTACAACTTCTGAATAGCATTAAAGGCTCGAAGGTACCATTAAGGGATTTAAACAACAAAATTATCGTGCAGAGACTGGAGTTAGATAGATGTTCAGCTGACTTTTTAGTATCTGGTTCTCTATCTAACAACGGTGTAGAAAGGAGCAGTCTCTGAATACTAAAACTGATGGACTGTACCATCATCCACGACATCGATGCAATGGCTAGAGAAACTGGCTCATCAACGTGATGTTCCTCGCGAACGTTCTTCGTGTAGCATTCAAACCGAATGACTATGAAATTACGTTGATATTTCCACATATTATGGGTAGCGTAGGAGACATCGAATCAAAGGATTATGTCCACAAGCGCTGCTACCCGCCAGATGATGGAAAGAGAAGGCCTAGGCTCACAGGAGTTCAAGTAACAACTTTTTCCCTCCGAAACAACCTCCACCAAACCTCCATACCATAGTATGCAATCCACCATTTGTTTTTTATCGTAATTGTGTGTACTTGATAACTCAGTAGCCAGTACTTTAAGAGATATTATGTTCCAAAAGTACCAGTTTTTGTGCATTACAGGTGCCTCTGTTTTTTTCACTTACAAAGCTTACAAGTAGCTCTCAGTTCAGTACTCTACCGTCATGAAGAGCAGATTTCAAAATTCATGACAGCTCATCCTGTTCAGAACTTTAGATCTATGTTAACTAGCTGTTCCCAAACAAAACAAATCTTTTAACCATTTAGGATCATTATTTATGTTTTAAGAAGAACATTTAAGCATAAAAAAGAAATATGACAACAGCTTGATGAGTGAAGCATCTACAAGTACAAGTTCATTCTCACATGCATATCTTACAAAACAAAAGCTAACAAAGTCATATCATACTCAAATTCAATATTGAAGTAACTAAAATTCTAATTATAACAAAGAAAAAAATAGTTCATATAAATCATTTACCATCCCATTTAAGTAAATCTTGAGCTAATGTAGGTGCACACATGTATTACCAGATTCCCACACTAGCACAGATACAAAAATTAACCTAAACACTAAACCACGCATATTTGACCAAAAATATTTCAGAAACCATTGAAGCCAAAATAATTTATTTCCTTTTTTTTTTAATTAAATAGCAAAAAAGTAAGCTAATCCTTGGAAATCAATTACGTCAATTTATTTCATTTTCTCCAACAACACACAGTTGAAGAAAAAAAAAAGCAGAAACCATGCTCAATTCTCATTTCTAGACCTACATTTGCATCATAATAACCGAATTGAAGACTGGAACGGACCTGCAGTTAAAAATCAAATGGCAAATTAAACGAAAATTCACAAAACAGGAAAAAGATTTGACCTGTCGCGTCAACGGAGATCTTGGAAAGCCAATGCGATTTGGTAGGGAAAGTTAATAGATAGAGAATCGAAACTGTGAAGTTTCGTTCTAGGGTTTCTTCTGGGAAGTTACCTTCTTCTGTTTCTGTTAAATTGTATTGTATTGTAATGTTCTCTCTCTCTTATGTTTTTCTGTCTGTCTCTCACTAGCTTCTCTCGTCTCGTTGACGTTTTCGGTTGGTTAAGGCTGGGCTTTGACAGCCCAATATGAGATGTTTTTTCTCTTTTTCTTTTTCTTCTCTCTCTCTCTCTCTATCTCTCTCTCTCTCTCTTCTTTTTAATGTATAGCAGTTTCGTCCTTACGTTCATTCTTTAGTTGTTAATGGAAAAAGAGATATTTTTATGTTTTTAAAGCAACACTTATTATTATATATATTTTTTTTTTGTTGTGAGTTCTTTGGCCAATGAACAATGGAAGAGCAACCAAGTAATAAAGTAAACAACAATATGAAAGAGAGACAGAGAGTTTAGGGAGAAATATAGATTTTATAAACGTATTAGAATATGGGAGTCTCATCTATTATATAATGGGAGGCTCCATCTTATACAAGGAAACTAGATCTCATAGAATCCTACTCTATTTTGGAATAACAACATGTGCTTTATAACACTCCCCCAGTTGACTCATTTAAACCTTCCGAGTAAAAACCCAGTGGGAAAAATAACTTCGGATAGGGAAAAGAGTACAACGTACAATCTTTCCAATCAGTCATCTGTTGCCTCGTTAAA
>JAOWAN010000047.1:5478946-5494514 GCA_028566635.1 Lobelia cardinalis | reverse complement strand
GAGAGTTTAGGGAGAAAGAGAGATTTTATTCACGTATTAGAATATGAGAGTCTCATCTATTATATAGTGGGAGGCTCTATCTTATATAAGGAAACTAGATCTCATAAAATTCTACTCTATTTTGGAATAACAATATGTGCTTTATAACATTTTTTTGATATTTACAGCTAGGAAAATTTCCCTAATATGTTGCTACACATTCATATGCATATACTGATTACTAGGTATACCTATGTATTGTACCTCGAGCTGTGAATACTTGTAACTTGGCAATTGTTGAGGCAAGATATGTTTTAATTAAAAATTTTTATTAAATGTACTATTTTGAGAAATTGACAATGATGATTTTGAAAATAAAAGATAAGTACATTTTCATTGACTTTCATATAGTTGACTTTATTTACAAAAAGAGATAACGACATATGTGGGAGACCCAAAATAACTTTTTATGTATATAATACAGCGAAAAAGTGAACACTTACTCAAAAAATTAAATGTATGTTGCAACAAATGATAAATTTGATGATCATTTTACAGTAATTTACATGAGTTTATTAAAATAAATTGATTACTTTGCCAAAAAGCGTTATAACCCCCCAAGGTAAATATATTTTGTTTTGGGTAGCAACACTGCCAACACCATGCCATTATAAACAAAGAATGATATGAGTCCAGATGCAAAATCTTAAGACATTGAGAAAAATATAAAAAAGAATCAATGGCTCATATTATTTCAATCTTATGGTTGAGAATTTAACACGATCTAAGTATTTAATTAATAATTTATTTTATAAATTTAAATAATTTGGTTTTTGGTACGAATGAAAATTAACATCATTGTGGAGTTAGACAACATTACTTGCACTTTCTTTTGCCACCAACAAAAGTAGCAACAATGACTTGAGCTTCCATTTTTCGAGTAGCTGCACTATCATCCACACAAGTATTATTCATAGGCCCTACTCGGGCACCAAACGAACAAGAATATTTGTCAACATCTCACAATTTCCAGTTCTAGGTATTACATAGCCATTTCTCTGCGTGCGGCCATACATTTTTCATGCTTATGGGATCAGCAGTAATTGGATCACGAATTGTATCTTACAGGCTCAATTTTGACATTCATGTCATGGATGGTTTGTGTAGCAACTTGCAAGTAAGACATTGCTCAATGAGCATTCAAAAGAGAAACATAATTGAACACAGAAGCAAAAGAGCAAACTTTACTTTGGAAGATAAAGGAGTACTTTTACTTTTTCGAGTTCCTCCATACCACACTTCTCTAGTGGGGCGGCATTTTCGAACTCTTTGCAAGAGCACATTCGTAGGTAACTTAAAACTTGTGTCAAAATATATGGATGGGCAGAGGGCTATACAAAATAGCATTTCCCAATTTTTGTTTCCCACCTGTCATATATAGATATATACCATACCCATCAAAAATGGTGTAATTATGATCAATGCAATGTTCAAAGGAATTATAAATTTAATAATATGAGAGAGATAGAGAGAGAGGAATTTTGACCACCATCTGCATTGCATTGGTAAGTGTACCATGCAAGCACCAAATTTGTATACATCTCCACAAGTATGGGATTATTCTGAGTTTATCAAAATGGGTAATAACAGCCCAAATTGATCCATTAGATCGCTGCCTTCAATTCCTTTATGCACTTTACCGAATCTTAAAGGTCTCGTCCATATTAGAACACAGAAATGTCTTCCAATATCCGGATTTGGGAGATCGGGAGGATGTGGGAGATCTGGAAGAAAGACGCGAAAAGGGAGTACACTTATGACCCGAGTAGCTTCTTCCATCTAGCATATCCCAGAACAAGCAGAAAAAGTAGCATACAAGCAACTGTAGTTATTCCAACGAAAGGACCAAATACCCCATTCATATCATACAGATAACAATGGATATTCATACCAAACAAACTGGCTACCAGGGTTTCCACGGCAATAGCAAATGAAGCGATGGTCAAGGTCAATTGTAGTTGAATAAGCTCATTTCTTTGATTGTCCAATTGGATGTTGACATAATCCTCTGTGTCATCAATGTACTCTCGAACCTGCAAGTACACAATATGGATAATGAACATTTCAGGAATAAGTGCCACGGATTTGACAAGTATTACTCTCGCACCCCAATGAGTGTCATTTTCAGATCAAGTTAAAAATCCATAATTGCCAACTATTATATTCTGAACTTAACATGCTATAACGTGGAAACCAAGAGATTTATGTCTATTGTCTAGTATGTGCTACTAGGTCAGCTTATAAGTCAACTTAATTATAATTTCCATGATAACCCAGAAAATGATACATTTTGGGATTGCGAGTATACACTACATTGGCAAGAACACGTCCATTTCAACTCCCCATTAGCCCAAATAACTCCTAGTATCATAAGAGAATGCCAAATATCAATTCAACCCAACTAGTCTCAACCAGAGCACACTCCATACTTTCTTACATAGAGAAACACAAAAACATGCAAAATATCAACTCACCCTCCACTGTGGCCCATCAAACAAGATAGCTTTGCCCTGGAGAAACTGAATGACTACCATTGTGGTTTCCCAATTCAGAAAATAAAACCGACACTGTAAATACCGATTGCACTTCTGAAATGGCCATTTGGACAAAGAAGATCGAAAGAGTTTAGTTGGGAAAAGCTTGAACTAAGAGCTTGACGAGAAGAAAGATAAAAAGGTGTCTGTCAATAATGTTAGCTCACCTCCCTGCTTTCTAAAGAGGCATAAAAGAGAAAATGCAGGCTCCTTTAGATGGTAGAGGCTCTATCCATAATTGTTGCAGAAAAGGGAGTAAAATCAAGCTTCAGTTACTGAAGTTAGAAAGCTTTTACACTTGAGAAAAGGTACACAAGACCAAAAGTACCACATTTCGGATAAGGAAGGCAAGTACAATGCGCAATAAGAACTGAAAGGTTATTCATAGTGTGCCAGGAAGTATGAACATAAGAGGATTTCAAGGATATAACTAATGATGCATTGCAGAAACAACTCTATAAGATGATTCAACATAAATATTGCCATCATTGCACACACACACATGAGTGAGTGTATATCTGTCTGTCTGTCTTTGTGTATGTGTCTGTGCCTGTGTCCAGTGTCCGACTGTCCGTGCATGTGTGTATAATAGGGGGCAGGCGAGAGAGAAAAACACACTTACAGATAATATCTTGTTACGAGTGCCATCCAGCTGCATGAAATAAGCCTCCAACAACATCTCCAGATCCTCAACATCATGATCATTCAAATGGTTGCTTGTCAACAAACTTCCACTTCTTCCACTTCTAACAGAACTAAGTCGTCGAAGGTGGTGTGCAGCAGGGGGGAAGCTATTGGATGCACCCAACAAAGCCTCAAACTGCTGAGTCTGTATCAACTTCCTTGTCAAGTATAATTGTGCCATATCTTCATTGTCATCTAAAAGATGTTCAATTTCATCCCTTACCTACGTGAGAGAAATAATAGCTCCTCAGCAAAATGCCAATGTTAAGAAATGAAATCCCAAGATAAATAATTGGAAGCCATCTCAAAAAAGAATATCCTCATATTAGAGAGTTATGATATCTCCACTTGATATCTCCAAGGAAGAGCCTAAAGACAGTGGGATGATTGTAAAAACGAAATACTTAACTTCAAATTATTGCAAAAATGTAATGCCGAATAATGTTGTATCTTATTATCACCGCTGATGGACCAATAATAATACCTACCAAATGTTTCTACAACCTTTTACATACATATGAATATCGAGGTAAATAAGGCTTCATTGTCGAGTTAGAAAAAATAAGGAAAGGGAAAAACGTTACAACGATTTCTGATGCATGCTTCCAAGCTTTTCTAAGAAGGAATGGGATGGAACTTTTAGCGACTTCTCCACTTTGAATCCGCTTAAAATGGGTATATTCTCACCATATACCATCATATCCCTATCAAATTGTGTAAAAAGATTAAGAATTCTGTATAAGTACACAAAGTCCAGTGTCCCGTCATCTTCCCCAGTTGAAATTCTCAAATAAAAATCCTAAAATCATAATCTGAACATCAAAAGGATAATGTGAGTTGGTTCTGCTTCATTTATCAAGTGCAATGATAACGACCAGAGTGCTTACCAATTCAGTGACAACCGTTCAATAAATTTTGTATTCAATAGGCTGTGTCAGTACATCCAACTAATTCCAGACTGGATAGAATGTTATTTGTTGCCTATTAACTTTTACTGGATCAAATATTCAGTTCAATGTGGTCGCCCCCTTTAAATATATAGGGCCAATAGCAAATGACCTCCATTTCATGTAATGTTTCATTCTTCCAGACTGAAAAAGTTGATAACATTAAGCCATTTTCATGTTTATTTCCAAAGACATGCTTCATATTCCATAGCAAACATTAAAGCGCCCCCAATTTTTGATAAGTCTTCTCAATCTATTTACTAGAAACAAAGGGTTTGAGCAATCAAATATGGATAACAACATGATTGTGAACAGGACTATGCAGCGGCAAGCAACCCAAACTCCCAGATAACACCAGCAACCAAATTTCCACCCGCTGCTGCTGCGAAGAAATCTCAACCAAAGTGGCTGTGGCATTGCCGCAACCCAAGTTCGAGGGGGCACGGGGCAGCCTTCGACGGTCGGGGTCCTCCTCGAAGTTGTCTTGTCATCATCTTTGTCAATCAGAGAAGATGTATTTAGTAAACCGAATTGTTTACGAGTTTTAGAAGGAAGGGGTATCAAGAGTCCGTTGGTTTGTTTCTTTTCCGTCCATTTCTTCTCAAATGCAGGAGCCTAGGATGAAAAGTGATATGTTTCTTCTTACATCAACAGTCAACACCAGGACAAATGAACATCCATCCTCCCCCCCCCCACCCCCACCTCCCATCCCATCAATATCCGTTCAGTAAGAACTCGGGAACGGACCCTAATTCTATTAGGTGTTGTTCATAACAAGCCCGATTCTATAAAAGACAAGTTAAGAATGCACAAGGTTAAAATGTTAAGCCAAACCATGTATCAATAATACCACTTATCTAGAGAATATGACAATAGAATTCAGAACTACCATAACTCCTACCATCTTAGATGTACCTAAAATCTAGCCTAATTGAGGAACCCCAGAAAAACGTGGCATCCACCATCACAGAGGAAATTTTCATTTTGTACTTTAGTAGGTTCAGAGGCATCTGAGAACTATTATTGAATATCTGAATTGCCATATGATGTGATTGAAAGTATCTAATACAAGTAAAAAGGTTTGAAACAGAATTACCTTCTGTACCCGTGCCAGCAAACGAGTAAGATTACTTTTCAAACTTCGCACGTGCTCAAGGTTCTTGGTGCTAACATTCTTTGCCAGTTCATCCAATACAGGGTATGCATCTCTTTCAAGTTCAGCAACATTGGAGTCCAAAAATGTACACACTGCCTCCAGTGCAATTTCCAAAATCTGAAACTCAAACGGAAGCTCAGCCTGCAAACCTTCAGCTGCTTCAGGAACAGGTAGCCACTGCCCAGAAGTTGCCAGATAAGTATCGAGTACATCCAGCTGACCTCCATGACTGGAAAGGCCTTTATGAGGAAGCTGATGCCTCAGCTGATCTACAAATGGAAGAACCTCTTGCCGAAGAGGATCAAGCAAAAGCACCTCCTCTGCTGTTACTATAGCCTTTATAAACTCCAAATTAACAACCATGGCCTTCTCTCTCGCTGCGAGAATCAGAAAAGGCTGATTATCTGAATACCCACATTCACAACAAACAAGACGTAACCAGCAGTAAAACGACACTTGCGTGCACACATATAAAAGGAAAAGGATTGGCCAAAGTCTTCTTTGAATACCGAGAACTGGTTTTTATCCTCAACAAATATGGAATTGAGTGAAACACAAAATGTAGAGATAATGAAGACAAAAGGAACGAACGCATAAATGAAATTTCACAAGAGACATCTATGAGAAATCAATCATCATGATTGAAGATAAATTTACTTCAACACGCTCAATGATTTACTATATTGATTATGCTTTAAGAATTTAAAAGGCTTTAAAGTTTTTTATTCAAGAATTTTACATTAATAAGGGCAGTCCGATGTTTACCAACCGTGAGTCCAACAACGGGACAAATATATTTGGGGGTATCTTAGTCTTAAAACTGAAGTACCAGCGTTTGCTTTATTTTGGACCCAACCCAAATATTGTTAATGGCACTTATCTGCTAGCTTTAGTTGGGTTCTTTTGTGGCCTTTCTTTGTGTTCTCATTTATTTCTATCAAGATTTCCTTCTCCCTTGCATTAATATCAACTTTTTTGTTCTAGAAGGTGTTGTGCTTTCTCATCCTCTTTATCACTGTAACCTTTCTTGTGTCAATAAAAACTTCCAGCTGTATTTGAAGATGATAAGTTTCAGTACTTCTCACTCTTTACCAATGTACTGGTAGTGACTTTCCTTGATTTTGGGTATCCCAAACAATGGGGTGCAATGAACCAGTATAGCCACCAAGATCCAATTCTAAACGTCTCTAAATGATCCCCAAGGTTATATTGCTAGAGAACTGAGAAAGAAGAAGTAGCAGGATACTCTTTCACCACCTAATAAATCTTAATCAATACCAAATCCCACTCCAGTCTCAACCTATGTGATATATACATGCCAATTTAATCAGAAACGTAGCAGTATCTAAGAAGTAAACATTGGCAATGATGATAGCTGGGCTCATTTGTTAAAGCTGCCCCCATGTAATCTAAAATGAATCCTCTAGCTCTCAAAACTTGATTCATGCCTCACCTTATGTAGGCAATACAAGCAAATAACCAAGAGCATGTACATGTTACAACCACAAATATCATGAGAAGGAAAGGTGAGGTAGCAAATAGTAGTTCTCTAATTCCATGAAACTCGAGTGAAACTACCAAGACTGGGTTATAAAGGACAGACATGTTTAAACTCAGAAGATGGTCCAGTATAAACGGTCTACAACTGCAGGCCCCAAAAGATATCGGACTGTCATTCATGTTTTATTTAATATCGACTATCCCAGAATCGGAGCATGCTTGGCAAAATATCATAATGTTCTATGTCATTTCAATTTCATTCTGCTCTAAAAGTTCTAAACATAAGGCGTAAACCAAGCTTACAAGTTTTCAATCGCCTTCCAAACTTATTTCATTTGATCCTTGAAACCAGTGGTATTTCTGACTTGTGAGCATTTGTTCAATTCAACCAACATTTCATATTGTAGTCTATCTAACAAGATATACCAATTTTCAAATCTATCCCTATCAAGCTAAACTTCAAATTAACCTAGGTTGGTCCTAATAAAGTTCACTAACAATCTAGTAATGGTAAATGCCAATACTCTCAGAAGTAGCCAAGTGTAAATCAAACTTTGAACGGTCTATTGATCTCAATCGTAATTTGATCACTTGTCTAAAATGCAAATGAACGAGAAGTCAACAGAAGACGGAAATTTTACCCAAAATATTAGAGGAGTGAGAGAAAACAGGACCGAGAATCCTCAAATCCCTAGCCGGAATAGACACGCGCTTAATAATCGTGCTCTTATCGCACTCGAACAACTCAGACTGCCCCGACCGATCAAACCGCATCCACAACCTCGATCCAGCGGCCTTCTTCTTCGGCTTGCTCGAAGCAGCGGCAGCAGCAGCAACAGCCGAAATCGAATCACTCGCGACATTAGGCGATAATTGAGCAGCCGGTGCCGGAAGCAACGGCGTTTCTCCGGGACTCTTCACTCGGCGACGACTGCTGCTGGTCCGACGAAAGGAAAACGACCGCTTCCCCATCCTACGCGTAAAGGATAATTCGAATCAGGTTTTCGAGCGATTGGAGGAGGATTGAGGAATTGGTCGGAGGACCGGAGAGAAGAATGATGAGCGGTCCGTGTGCGGGACGGCGTCGGATTGGTCGTCGTCGTCGGATTCGTCTTGTTCTTCCATATACAGAGGGAGGCTTCGCCGCGAAAACGAAGGTTGACGCTTAGCTTTGCCGCGGAGGTTACAAACAACCGGTTACGTCCAGACTGCTTTTCGGTCATTAAAATGGTTGACTATATATATGTACTAGGAAACAGGGCACGGAGTCGAATTTATTTTTAATTAAATATTTTTAAATAATAAGAAAAATGTAAAATATAGGATCAAAATTAACAGCAAAATTAATGAAATGAATTAAAATTTTGTACATTTATTGTAATGTATAACACTTGCATTCGGTTGATTTTTTATGTATACCTAACCTCCTCTGCTCCGTTTTAATTATTTTAAAAATGACGTTTTTCTCTCTTAATATTTAAATTAATGTTTGAAAGCATGATACAGAAAAAAATTAAAATAAATTAAAAATCGTTCATGTCCCAAATCATGTAAAGGGAGAAAGCAATTAATGTCCGAAAGGCAAAATTTTAATTAATGTTTTTAAATATTAATAATATTTTTTACAAAATCTAATATTATATTAAAATATTTAACTAAATTACTTTCATAAAATTATTTATGAATTAATAAGTAGTATTGAATTATATATATAATTATTCCAAGTTAGCTAGAGACTGCCTAAGAGCTTCCACAACCATGACTTTGATCATAGCTTTCTCTCACTTTCACATCATCTTTTCTCTCCTTCACATCATCGTCATCAGTAATTATAACTTTACACATTTTCTTTCTCATTCATAACAAAAGTCATGAGTTTCTCTCTCCTACTTTTACTATACCCTACCATAATTTCTCTTTCTTAATTATTTATATAATAACAAATAAATAAATTTATTACTTATTATTATATTATTACTTAAACTAAATTCGATAATAATAATTAATTAAAATTTTACATAAAGCTTTATCTTCATCTATAGTTCACATGGTCTTTTCCTTTCCAACTCTTGATTTTCTTGATTGGTTGGGAGCAATTACGGCATCATCTTCTTGATCATCACCACCTCATTTTTTAAATAAAGATCTTGAACTTCCTAAATCTCCAACAGGGGTTCTAGGAGACCTAGTATACGGTTGAGATAATGTAAATTCCATATTTGGGAAAAAAAATTGAACATTTTGTGATTGATATATATTTAGAGAAGGAAATAGATTTTGATTATTTTTAGACCGGAAGAGATTGGGAGTGTTACCAACACTTGGAATTTGTTGAGGTGTACGATATAAACTCCATAATTGGGAATATTGATGAGAATGATTTAACAAATTTGGATCAAGAGGTAGTTGAACATTTGAAGAAAAATTGATATTTGGAGTAAAATTGACATTTAAATTGGATTGAGAGTGTTGCGAATTTTCGTAATTAGGATAATTTGGATCCATAATTAGAAAATAATAGGAGATAAAATGCACTTAACAAAAATTAATATCAAACTTAGTAAGGAATAAAGAAGAAAATTAGAGATTTGAAGAAGTGATGCAAAATATAGCAATATTGGTCTCTATTTATAGCTTGAAGAAAATCTGTTTCAGTAGTGATTTTTATTTTTATTTTTACTTTTTTTTAAGATATGACCATTTAAAAATCGAATGAGATAAACAAATATCAATGGTTGATGTGACACATTGGGTGAAGACTATTATCAGAAGGAAGACTATTATCAGAAGGACACTACTGCAACTGTACTTTCTGCACCTTTTTTTTTACATTTTTTTTTTAAGATTTTCTTTGAGTTGCATGTGAATTTGAGATTAGATCTTTTATGGTATTTTGTGTGCCACATTGGGTGTCATACTCACATGTTAATGGGACTCACTAATAATGGAATCCACCGATATGTGAATGGTGGCATAAAGAATGGCACACCAAATGACATAGGAAATCCAAACTCCGTGAATTCCATTCCATTTCAACTAATTGAGGAAAGTGATCTCAAATGACTTTCTTTCCTTAAAAGTTAAAACTTCCATTTAAGAATGTGAGTTTGACCAACATGCAATGCCATGTTAATTATATTAAATATTTTAATTAATATTAAAATATAAATAATACTTAATTATAAAATAATTTTTTAAAACTTAATTATATCAAGAGATAAGGATAACTGAAATTAAATTTTAAAAACTCTCACTACTCATTTCAATCTCTAACTTATACTATGGATATAACTAAAGTGCCTATGTATTAATACTAAAATAGCTGTTCATGTTTAAACAGAAAATTAGGACATTTTTTTTCACGCACGTTCGTTTCCTTCTCCCTCTCTCATGTCGCATCCTCGGACATGGGCTTACACTATTAAATAAATAAGAGAAGTATATAAGGGTTGGTTTGAAATTCTGCAAAGCTTCAAGGGTTCAACTCAAGGACGAATCAAAAGAAGAAGAGTCAAACTGTCATTCACGTAAAATAGGTGACAGTAACAGTACACTCCATTGAAAGTGAGCAGAAAACTTGGGGGGGGGAAAAATGCAATTACAAAATCCCAACTACAATACCCCTTAAAATCCATACTGCATATAAACCTTTTCAAAAGCTTAAAGCACAAAGAGCTGGTTGTATAAATTGGTGAGTGCCTCATGTATGGATTTACAAAACAAAAGCATTCATCATGCACGTAAAAATGTCAAATCTCTACCTATATAAACCACAAGCAGTACTATCATTGTGGAACAGAAAAGAACAAGCACCCATTATCCCACCGTACTTTGATCTCCTGTCCAACTTGAAGCCTCTTCCCTCTAATGATTTGGCCCCATTTGCCAATAAGATTATAGTAACTCGCGCGCCACTTCAACTTCATTAGATATAGATCGCCTGTGTCATCGTCTCGAGCATTAACGTTTATTTGGTGCTCATTTCTTAACTGTTCTCGTGCTTGCGGTGCCCAATACAAGAGAATATGATCCTCCACGGCTTTCCCAGGCAAAGTGAGGAATGGATGATTTGTATCCACATCTGATAAGGTCAGTGCCTTCTTAATTGGCCACTGCTCCCCGCCTGGTAGTGGTGCAATAGGAATTACCCGCTCATAGGGAACAGAGAAGTGTAAGCACCCATTAGCCCAGCGTATCTTGATCTCTTTCCCCACACCAAGTCCCTTCCGTCGAATAATTTTTCCCCATTTTCCTATCAGGTTATAATAATTCCCGCGCCACCTCAATTTCATCACATACAAATCCCCTGTATCAACATCTCGAGCATTCAAATTTACTTGCTCTTCATTTCTCAAAAGCTCTCGTTGCTGCTGAGTCCAATAGACAAGAATATGATCTTCAACTGATCGACGTGCCAGAGGTAGAAAGGGATGATTAGTATCCACATCAGACAATGTCAGGACCTTCCTAATAGGCCAGTAGTCCTGCTGTACCATAGGTGCAGCAACAATCTGAAGTGGTGGTACTGTAACAACATCCTGTTGAGGAACTGAAAAATGTAAGCATCCATTTATCCAGCGTATTTTAATCTCCTTCCCGACGTCAAGTCCCTTACTACGAACAATTCTTCCCCATTTTCCAATAAGATTATAATAACTTCCACGCCACTTTAACTTCATCACATAAACATCGCCTGTGTCGTCATCTTGGGCATTGATCGTTACTTGCTCTCTGTTCTGTAAATGATCCCGCTCTAGCTGTGTCAAATGTATGAGGATGTAGTTTTCAACAGGTTGTCGGGGGAGGGTGAGGAAAGGATGAGTGATATCAACATCAGACAGGGTGAGGGCTTTCCGGATGGGCCAATCATCCTGTCCTTGTATTGCAACATTCTGATGTCTAGCACGCCTCATACCTGAACAAATCCACAAACTGTTAAGATCAGTTAATTTAATAGATGCTGGTTTATCTCTATGTAATAAAAAGGCAGAATATCAGAGGTTTAAGAGTTTCACAAACAAGCAAAGGAAGCAACTAGCACAGCATGCATAAACACCCAAGAGGACAGAAAGCACATAAATAAGTAAAAGATCAAGGGCAGATGGAATTTATAAACCCACTGGCATCGTTGTCAATAAGCAAAAACATGATTAACTCGGATAGACTTAAACTGTTACTTTTCGGCAAAAATACCTCAGAAAATGTTACTAATATTCTCGAATTTGAGATGTGAACACATGATACACCTCTCACCGGATAATATATACGTGAGGGAAACTCATTGACTTGCAGAAATTCTTTTCTGTATCCTACCAGTAACAAGAACCTCTCCATGTGTATCTTTCCTGAAAAGTCCTCAATCTGTAATATCATTTAACCTTCATCTTAAATCTCGTATGAGGATAAATCATCTATGAACGGAACTCTAAGTATACATTGTCTCTTAATTATATAAAAGTAATGTTTAAAATCAACAACGTAATACCACATGAAGCCACATGATTGAATGAAATTCTCTCCGTTAATAGACCACAAATCTTTATTAAAAATTCAAATGTTTAAATGGCAAGCATCCACTGTTGTTTAATGGGGAACAACGGATGGGAGACAAATCCTTAAACAACAACAGCAACGACGACGACAACAACAAAGTCTTAATTCCAACCACTTGGGGGCCATTTACCAAATCCCTAAACAACAATAGCAACGATGACAACAACAAAGTCTTAATTCCAATCACTCAGGGGCCATTACCAAATCCCGACCCATAAGGAATAATAAATTGTTTGTAATTGAGCTTGCATACAATGTCCATGGGTCATCTAAACCTAATTCATTCCAGGCTTGAAGATGGGTACACTATATTTAGCTCTCTAAGTTTGCAAAAGCAATTGAGGATCTCTTCACCAGCAAAAATACAAGGGTAAGCTTGCCGCGCTTCAAGTGAACTACTGAAATACAGAAAACGTGGCAACACTAACCAGCACCGCTCCAAATAGCAAAACTAAACAAGAGCTACTTCACAAAAAGGCCAAAATAAACAGCTCTAGCAAAAACAATCCAGCAACTCTATAAGCAGTAGCCAATATTGACTGCCATTATCATCATACAATATCATTAATCAAGCCAAAAACAAAGAAAAAGAACAGATTTTTCAAGCGAAAATAACATAATTAAAGATGAGGGCAGACATATCAAAATCGGGTTTCACACTTGAATCGATAACAATGTATGTATGGGAGGGAGAAACCCTAGAAGTGCGAATTGGGAGATCAATTTACCTGATTGATGGTGTGGATTGAGATGAGGCGAGTTGGAGTTGATCGGTGAGGAACCCTAACGAGATAAAAGCATCGGAATACGTGAGGAGAGGACTTGGGGTAATTTTGGTAGGTGGGTGAAGGAGCATGCAAGTGAGGGGAATGGGTAATAGGGGTTTGGGGGTTATAGAGGATGAGGAATAGGAAAGGAGGAGGAGGAGAGGGGTGATTTTGGTGTGACGGAAATGGGAGATGAGGGTTGAACATGAACTGGCAATTTCGGAGGGTAAATTGCGTGAAAGGGGATGACAACCACTTCACTATTTCATTTTTTTTTTCTTTTTTTTTTTTTTCTTTTCTTTCCTCTCCTTTTCTCCGCTTGGACTAGTCAATGGTGGACTTGAACTTCGTTTTTTACAGAAAACCCCCTTGATCTTACATGGACTTCCGGGTTGCTCCCTTATTTTACCAATTCAGACAGATAACCCCCTCTATCATACTCAAAAACCCCATCAAATTAGGAAAATGGATTATAGGTAAATGACAGTGCCCTTAACTTTTTTCCTAACTTAATAAGGGTTTTTTTCTTTGCAAATTATATGGAGTGCCTAGGCATTCCTTGCTAAGAATGCCCATTGGCATTGGCTCAAAACACTGAATAACATGTGCTATTACTTTCAACCTATTCTGAATAAATCCCTAAAATCAAGGAATTTTCCAATCACGTCTCTCTCTTTCTCTCCCTCTCTCTCGATTCCGTCTCATAATCCATTCTGAAGAACGGGTACGTATTTCTCTCTTTCTCTTCCTCTCTCTCGATTCTGTCTCATAATCCATTCTGGAGAACTGGTACGTATTTCTCTCTTTCTCTTCCTCTCTCTCGATTATGTCTCTTTCTCTCTCTCTCTCTCTCTCTCTCTCTCTCTCTCTCTCTCTCTCTCTCTCTCTCTCTCTCTCTCTCTCTCTCTTTTCGATATACCAATCTCCCTGAAATGCCTCTTCCACGAAGAAGCCGCCGTCCAGCGTCGTTCATGAGCGAGGGGAGGAGGGAATTCGGGGGAAATCGAGATCGAAGGTGAAGGCATCGAATCCGTCGAAATCATGGGACCAAGACGTCGTCCATTTCGTCCTCTTCTTCTCCGTGAAGGTGTAGGTACATACCTTAGCCATTGATGCACAAATGCTTTATGCAAAGGTAGATTGTCTTTCTCGGGATTAATCGGCCAAACTCGTCACAGGTCTTTGAATGTAAGTAAATAAATCGGTTGGTTTAGGTAATGACCGGGTTGATTGATTGTTTGTAGATTTTGATTTTGATTTTAGTGGTAGTGGTGGTGGTGGTGATGAGGATTGTTTGTAAAAGTTTTGGCAATTGCATTTCGTCTTAACCTGTGATGTACACAGACAATGAATGCAATGTACATAAAGAATGTATGTAATGTAGAAATTTTGACAATTGCATTTCGTCTTAACTTGTAATGTACACAGACAATGGCCGCAATGTATATAAAGAATGTCTACAATGTACATAAAGTCTGTAATATAATAATTCAGAATGTCCATCACTTACATAGAGATGACTTGGTGATGTACACAGACAATTGCTGCAATGTACATAAAGAATGTTTGTAATGTACATATATGTCAGAAGTAAAAATTATAGAATGCTAGTAATGTACATAGAGATGAACTGTAATGTATATATAGAATACTAGTATTGTACATAATGAATATATGCAATATACATAGGAATTAATTTTATTTTTAAAATATTTCAAATCGTCTTTTATACGAAATTTGTACCTAATTAATTTGATTATTTATGTAAAAAATCTTAAAATTATGAAATATAGATTAATCATATCACATTTTGAATCCTAAATTAATGGAATGAAAAAAATAATTTTTTTCTAATTCACTTCTCATCACCCTCTAATTTAGAGAGTGTAACACATTTTTTCATGGACATTCCTAGGAAAGAGTGGCTAGGTGGGGGCGCAATAAAAATTTTGATTTTCAAATGAATACAACGACGGTTCTTTCTTATCCCAAAATCCAATTATTCTGTTCTTTCTGACCTTTCCAACTCCGGCATCGCCGTCACCCTATCTCTTCAAATCTGAAATTCTCCTAATTCCTGGTAAGAGAGAGAAATGTCTTTCTTCCCCCATAATCTCCAATTGGTATACTGTGTGCTTAGGTACACGATGTGTTAGATGTGCTCAAATGTACATAAATATAATAAATTATGTACATAATGTGATATAAAATATACATAAGTTATACTATTATTATGTACATAATTATCTATACTACTCCCTCCGTCGCGCAATAAAGGACCTTTTAAAAAATGAAAACTGTCCCATAATAATTGTCCTTTTAAACATTAATATTATATTTTGCCAAATTTACCCTTACATCTCAATTAATTGTATGGAAATAAGAAAA
>JAOWAN010000047.1:5461269-5477795 GCA_028566635.1 Lobelia cardinalis | reverse complement strand
TCTATCTATCTCTCTCTTACTTTTTACTTCAATCATTACAAAAACTCAAAAACCAAATCAAAAACTACCCATCCAAATACACCCTATATTTTTTTAACAAAAGAGTATTTTACTATCGTATTTTATGTATTCAAATAAGTATTTATATTTTTTTACAGATAGCTGCTCCCATAATTTATTGTGTGAATATAATGTAAGTCGATTTTTAAATTTTAACAATACTACATCACTGTTTTGGAGTCCGTACTTTTCTTTTTTTAAATTTCAAATTCATAGAGGAAGGATGTGTTAAAATGCGATGATAAAATCATAAAACTGCAATTGAAAAAAAAAAAAATCATCATGGGTAGGGATTAGGGATGACAATTTTTCGGAACCCGACCCGAATCCGATGATGTCCGCCCCGAAAAATTCGTTTTTCTCATATTTTTTAAAGATTCGATCGGGTTCAGGGCGGGTTCGGGTTTAGCTTTCACCCCGCCCCGTTCCGACTAGTGTTATGTATAATTGTTTTTTAAATATATATAGTATACATTGAAAATTGGACATAATAATGAAGTGTAGTGTAGTGGTTAGAGTTCTTATATGTTTTTAATAGGTCATAGGTTCAAACCATGTAGAGGTTACTTTTAAGTGCTTAAATTGATATAGAAATGTATTTAAAATTTTTAAAAAATAATTTTAAAATTCAAAATTTGAAAAAAAAAAATTAAATTTTATGAATATGTCCGGGGCGGGGCGGGTCCGGATCTTGGTCATTGCGGGGCGGGGAGTAAGAAAGCCGGGTCGGGTCCGGTTGCCCGATCCGATGATGCCCCGCCCCAAAAAACCTGATTTTTACATAATTTTTTAAGATTCGATCGGGTTAGGGGCGGGTTCGGGTTTAGGTTCCACCCCGCCCCGACTAGTGTTATATCTATTTTTTTAAAAATATGTACATAGTATATATTGAAAAAAAGATATTTTTATACTTTAAGTGGTTAAATTGAGTTAAAATTATATCAAAAATTAAAAAGAATTAATTTTAAATTTAAATTATAAAAAAATAATATTTTATTAATGTAGATGTGGCGGGTCAGATCGAATTCGAGTCTTATAATTGCGGAGCGGAACGGGTTCGAGATGGAGTGTGAAAAAGTCGGATCGAATTCAATTTTGATGATATCCGTCCCTAACCCGCCTCATTACCTTCCTTAATCATGGGTTTCATGCCGTGTTGTTTCTCATTCTCTCTCTATATATGTTATTGATGAAATAAAAATTTACTCAATAGAAAAAGAGAAAGGTCCTATTTTTATTTTTATTTTTATTTGAGATCAGTGACAACGAAAATGAAAAAGTAGAAAAAAAAGTCAAATTTATAAAAAGAGACCGAAAAATCAAATAAGGCCGCCTAGGCACCATTGCGCTCAAATGAATATAAATATATAAAATTATGTACATAATATGATATAAAATATACATAATAATTATGTATATAATAATGATATAACTTATGTGCATTTTATATTATATTATATACATAATTTATTATATTTATGTACATTTGGGCACAAATAACACATCGTGTGGCTAGTATTCCAACTGATAAAAGTCTCCGATCTCCCCTTTGGCGTAATTATTCCCTGCCCTGCATGAGCGACATAAACATTTATTTGATTAAACATTTTAAGAAATGATTACATGTTATATCTACATTCAAAAAATATCAATTGCATTTTAAAGCAATGTATTCATGAACTATAAATCCCAAAATAAATAGAATATCGATTTTGATGATATATAACAATCACATTTGTCAATAATTTTAAGGAAAATTAAAATTTAAAAAATTGTGTGATTATTTAAAGTGAGTTGAAAAAATAGTAAATATAGTTCTCATGGACTTAGTTCAGTGGCGTATAGTATATAGGATTCGATCTTTTTTAAAAAGAAAATTTATAGTATAAGATCAAGTGATCTTTTACTATTCATTTAACTATTCACCGATGGAACAACGCCAACAGTAGCACTTTTTAAATTTCTTTCCAAATTTTTTGTTTTTGCCTCCTTTCTTCTCTATTTAATTTTCTTTTTTTGAACAAAAAAATAAGGAAAGCCGTGTCCTGGAGCACGGGCACGACATTCACCAGTAGTAAATATAGAGAGAAAATACGGAAGGAAAAAAAAAGAAAAAAAACATACTCCAAAGTCCAAAACAACACGGACTTTACTATTTATAGGCGCGCGCGTAGAAATTCTTCAAATTAGGGCTTGTTTGGTTAGTCTCTCCAAGTAGTCATCACTCACGAACTCTCCCCGGCGACGAACTCCTCCACCAACTCTCCCCGGCAACGACATAACCACACCGAACTTTCTCCGACAGGAAACCTCCCTTGTTCTCCCGTCTCTAAATCCTGTACCTTTCTTCACTCTCGTTACTCACTCCTGCTATCTATCTCGTTAGTTCCAAATTCGAACCCTTATCACCTATCTGTTTCTTGTCTCTCACGTATCTTCTATTATGTAATTATTCAATTTAGGGTTTATAATTTTGCTTAATTAACGCACATTGCATTGTTACTCCACAGTGAAGGAAAATTAACAATGGCGTCTTCAACGGGACCACAAGCATCAAATCTAAAGAGGCGCGACTCATCGCTAACTAAAGAATCAGATCAATTGATAGTAACTCCTCTGGGCGCCGGCAGCGAAGTTGGCAGGTCCTGCGTTTACATGACTTACAAAGGCAAAACGGTTTTGGTAACTCTTCATACCACTTATTTATTTACTATTTGTTTTTAATGGCATTTGAGCTAAAAGAGTATTTATTTGACAAATGTATAAGTGCCTTGAGGTGGTAACAGTTGTAACAAAATATACTTGTTGTTGCCAACTTCCTTGAGTGGAAAAAAATTACCTTTTTGGAATTTTATCTTGAAATCAATGGAGTGTATAATTTGGTTTATGTGGCTGTTTTTGAATTATTTTTCTGTCGGTAATATTTTAATGGGTACTGTACTGTTAATTCATTTATTTGTAGTTTGACTGTGGAATTCATCCCGCGTATTCGGGTATGGCTGCCTTGCCTTATTTTGATGAGATTGATCCGTCCACCATCGATGTCCTTCTTATTACTCAGTAAGCTATTCTGGTACCTTATGCAGGGTCTTTATTTTTTGGGATGATTGATAATGTGTATGTTGGTTAGCAAATAGATTTCTTTAATAATGGAACATTGAGTTCAGTTGACTGACATCAATATATATTCTCAGTTATGAGAAGGGAAGCAGAGTGAGGTCAAAGGTGTCACGTGTCCTGCCTGGATAGTTGAGGCTGTTAGTCGTGTATTTCTAGCTGTTGGGACAATATATGGTTAATTATTCGAACTTTATCTGTGGTAGTTGAACTTCAAAAGTTCATCTTTTACGAATTATGATGGAAGCAGAAGGAATGGAAACTGAAACATAAGCATATTAGATTATTCTGCTGAACAAAGCTCAGTAAAAAGTTTAGTCTAGGAAGGCTTACAAATAGAAAGAAGACGAAGAATATCAAAACAAGGGAACATAGTTTGGGATGATACATATCAACCTCAATTGTATAAGGGTCCGATCACGAGTCCCATGTACCTATGGTAAAGTAGAGCCTGTAGAATGGTTGTATAGTACCTAGAGTATGAGGCTTTCTATTTTAGCTGAAGTTTAAATCAAAACTCATCCTTTGTTGGCATCTTGTGAATCTTCCCAACTTGAGCTACAAATTTTATTCATGATTATGAGCATAAGATTTCCTCTCCCATGGTCCCGCCCCTGCCCTGGGGTGGGCGGTTGGCTCGGATTTTGGTGTTGCAGAGTGCACATTTGTCTTCAATTATTTGCTATGTTCAATGTTACTTGGCAGTCTTTTGTCTCTCAACAACTTTACCTCAGAGATTTGCATTCTTCCCCTGAAACTTGATATATTTGTTTGTACTTTTACTTTGCTTTCCTACCTGCTCATTATACTGCAACCCTTTCTGCGTGCAGCTTTCACTTGGATCATGCTGCATCCCTTCCATATTTTTTGGAAAAGGTTTGTTGTTTTTGATGATTTTTGAGCAACAATTTATTTTTCATCTCTTATAAAATGCTTTTGGAGGTTCAGAGAGTGCTTTGAGATTAAATTTTCTATCCTGATGCACATTACAGACCACATTCAAAGGACGAGTTTTTATGACTCATGCAACAAAGGCTATCTACAAGCTACTTTTGTCAGATTATGTGAAAGTGAGCAAAGTTTCTGTTGAAGATATGTTATTTGATGAACAAGACATTCTCCGTTCCATGGATAAAATTGAGGTTGGTCTACGTACTGTGCTACATGGTTAACGTCGATCATTCAATTTTTTCCTCCCTTTAATACACAAAATGAACTTGATTGTATCCTTGATTGTCATATTTTGATGATGAACTTATAACAAAAAGCAATTTCCTTGGATCAATATATTTTGAGCCACACCATGACACCATGACACTTCGATGATGGGGAAAGTGTTAAATCTTGTTTGAATTTGTGATGGTCAAATGACCATGAAGTCATTTGATAAAGGCAGTAAATTTTTTAGGTATTGATTAGGATAATTATTGTTTTAAAGTAAAGCTCATGATCTCTTTCTGTAGGATTTAAGGGAACACCACAACACCTAACATCTTTTTAGTTTGACTTGAAAGTCTAAGCTTTCTTGTTTTCTATAATTTTCTTCAAGATTTTGTGCTTGAGAGATGTATTCACATATTGTTCATATGATCTTTGGTGAAGACTTCATCTTTACGATCAAACTTCCATTCCATTTGCTGAAAATAAATTGTGTGCTTGCTAGCCGCTAGTTTAAGAAGTCAAGTGTAGTATCATGTACTGGTTATGTATTTGTCCTGGAGACACAACTGATGCTGTATTGCCCATATGGTAGTGGGCTAGCCAAATAATGTGTTCAAGTGGGTTATCTCAAAAGATTGAGGAAAAGCCAAGTTTCGATGACTTATCACGAAGCTAAAAGGGCACTTTGAATGTCGGAGCTGTTCTGATTTTACCGGAGGGGTTTGAATAAGTTTTTTGTTGTGCTAGACCCTTCTGAACTTGAAACTCCCTGGATAGTGCAAGAAGTGATAATTGTCTTGTAGTCCTTATAAAAAAAAATCTCAATAGAAATGCAAGTATGCACTTCACAAGCATCTTCATTGCTGAGTTTGTGATAGAGCTTCTTTCTCTGTTTGGTGCAAAAAAGAACATTCGTGATAGTTGAATTCTGTAGTGGTGGGCAGCCTTCTTGGAAGGTACATGTATATTCAGAAGTTGTAACCTTTTATTTTTGGGTAAAAAAAAGTTGCATTTGCAATTTGCAGCCAACTTTCACTTCAGTGTCTTCTGTGCAAGCGTTATGTGGCCGTTTGCACGTGTTTTAGTAGTTAGTATTATTTGATTTACAAAGTTGAACCTCAGTAAATCATATCCAACTCATGAAACCTTGAAGCTTAGCATATCAAGTTTATTAAATTGATGTACTGTCCATCATTGTAATCAGGTTGGCTAGCATCATAATTGTTTCACTTTGTTAGAAATCATATTGAGGTTTGAATGTCGAAGTATCATGAGCACACCTTTGCCCATATTCCTAAAAAAATTAATGAACCGCATTTCGTTTGTCAAATAATCTGCATCAATGCATTTTTAAATTGTCGATAAGATTTTACTGGTGCATCTTGGGCTTATTCTGATTCTCCACCTTCTGCAGGTTATTGACTTCCATCAGACACTAGAAGTAAATGGCATTCGGTTTTGGTGTTACACTGCGGGCCATGTCCTCGGTGCAGCAATGTTCATGGTTGACATTGCTGGTGTCCGAGTGCTCTACACCGGTGATTACTCTCGGGAGGAAGACCGCCATCTACGTGCCGCGGAACTCCCACAGTTCTCCCCGGACATATGCATTATTGAGTCCACTTATGGTGTTCAGCTCCACCAGCCAAGGCATATTCGAGAGAAGCGGTTCACAGACGTAATCCACAATACTGTTTCTCAAGGGGGACGCGTCCTCATTCCTGCCTTTGCTCTCGGTCGTGCGCAGGAGCTCCTCCTCATCCTCGATGAGTACTGGTCAACCCACCCTGAGCTTAAGAATGTTCCCATATACTATGCTTCACCCCTTGCAAAAAAGTGCATTGCTGTCTATCAAACTTACATAAATTCCATGAACGGTAGAATCCGCGATCAGTTTGCCAAATCAAACCCTTTTAATTTTGAGCACATATCACCTCTGAAGAGTATCGAAGAGTTTAATGATGTGGGTCCATCAGTGGTGATGGCGAGCCCTGGTAGTCTTCAGAGCGGATTGTCTAGGCAGCTGTTTGATAAATGGTGTACTGAGAAGAAAAATGCTTGTGTTATACCTGGGTATGTTGTGGAAGGGACATTGTCAAAGACCATCATAAACGAACCCAAGGAAGTCACTCTCATGAATGGCCTGACTGCTCCTCTGAACATGCAGGTTCATTACATTTCCTTCTCGGCTCACGCTGATTATGCGCAGACTAGTACGTTCTTGGAAGAGCTTATGCCCCCGAACATTATTCTTGTTCATGGGGAAGCCAATGAAATGGGAAGACTCAAGCAAAAGCTTCTCTCCCTCTTTGCTGATCGCAACACCAAGATTCTTACCCCTAAGAACTGCCAATCTGTTGAAATGTACTTCAATTCAGAAAAAATGGCAAAAACCATTGGAAAGTTGGCGGAGAAGACCCCTGAAGCCGGTGAAAGTGTCAGTGGTTTACTGGTGAAGAAAGGCTTCTCTTACCAGATCATCGCACCCGATGATCTTCACGTATTTTCACAACTATCCACAGCAAATGTCACGCAGCGGATCACCATCCCTTATTCAGGTGCCTTTGGTGTGATAAAACACAGGCTCCAGCAGATTTATGAGAGTGTCGAGTCTGCAACTGATGAAGAGTTGGGGGTCCCAACTTTGCGAGTGCATGGCCACGTTACAGTGAAGCAAGATTCGGAAAATCATCTGTCATTACATTGGACGGCTGACCCAATTAGCGATATGGTCTCTGACTCGATCATGGCTCTAGTTCTGAACGCCAGTAGGGAAATGCCCAAGGTGGTTGTAGAATCAGAGCCTGTAAAAGACGAAGCAGAAGAGGAGAAGAAGGCAGAAAAAATTGTTCACGCCCTGCTTGTATCTCTCTTTGGAAATGTCAAGTATGGGGAGGACGGGAAATTAGTGATTAGTGTTGACGAGAATGTGGCTTACCTTGATAAACAGAGTGGGGAAGTAGAGAGCGAAAACGAAGGGCTTAAAGAGCGAGTGAAGACTGCATTCCGGAGAGTTCAGACTGCTGTGAAGCCAATTCCTCTCTCTGCCTCCTAGCTCCACCGCATGTTCTGGGTTATTTTATAATTTCTACTCGCTCATTCCAACTTTCTAACAGTTTTCTTTGCTTGATTCACAGATTGTACTTGTATGCTGGGAGTATGAACAGAATTTCGAAAGATAATTAGCTTAATGCAGATGATAATATCATTACTTATTGCATTAGTCGTGTGTATTTGCGTTAATTTGCACAAGCAGCTACCTCTTTCTTCTTTGATGTTCTTTGTATAATAAGCAAGCAGTGGAGTAGACATTTATTTATTATCCATATCATGACAGGTAAAAAGGAAAAAACTGTTCATAGAACGACCACAGTGGGAGTCGAACCCACGACCTTCTGATCCGAAGTCAGACGCGCTAATCCACTGCGCTATGCGGTCGTATGCATTGCTTTCACCACTATTTCATTATATCCTTAAAATCCAAGACTGATTTTGTTACGCGTGGGCTTGCTTTCGACTTGCTTTAAAAGAAAAAGTTGCAGTTTAATAATTACGAAATTCTAGTTTGGTTATTGTTTGGAAGTTAAATGTGTTAGGGAGCAATCAAAAAACATACCCCGAATAAGACTTCGATCATCATTTGTTACTATAATTATCAATGAAGTAGTAACATGAACAAAAATAAGTTGTCTAACTTCAGTAAAATGCGCTTTCATTCTTGAAGAATGTCAAGTCCAAATATACTCACTCACAAACGTTTCGACTTAGAGCGTACAACGTACAACGGGTCACTTTTCAATATTTACGTAAAAATTATTAAGATTCATATTCATAAGAGATCTGACAAGATTTTACGTTGACTGTCAGATTACCTAACGCAACCCTCTTTCTTTATACGGGTTTGCGATTGAATGTATAGGTATAATACCATAAGTACAACACGTAGAATTCAATATTGATACTTTCAAATAAATCGTTATCCGTCAATTCACTATTAAAAATTACAAACCAATGTCTAAAAATTTTAGAATGACAAGGCAATGAACTTTTTGTTTCCAAAAGTTCTCATCATATTACTTTGGCTTGGATGAATAGTTTTTTTAATTTGGTTTTTGAGTTTTGTAAATGATTAAAGTAAAAAGTAAGAGGTATGTAGAAAATTTGTGAGATCAATAAGAGAAAAAAATCAAAAATTAAAAAATATGGATGAAAAACACCCAAAAAAACACACCTATGTGTTTTATGCCGAATTCATGGACTAAAAATTACTTTGGCTTGGATTCGGTGTTTGAATTAGTATAGGCTGTATAGCTTTGTTCGATCTTGTTGAGTAATATTTTGAATGTCATGCTTGGTTTGAAAACGTTACGGGATAAGTCAGAAGTGGATAATACCCCCTCCCCCCCATTATCCAATCGGAATAAATGTCGATATGAATTGACCGTTGAAAATATCCTAGTGAATCACTCCAAGTAAACCTAAGCCCTATAAATATTCACACCTCATACAACTCAAAAATATTCACCTTAAAATTAAAGGCACTTAACCACCTCAACTTTTGCATACTTTCATCTGATATCATCCACGGTTCTACCTACACGGATCCGATCGATCATGTCAATGACAGAAGGAAACAAGGAGATGCGGACCCCATTAATGCCGCCGTGCTGCGACGAGTTACCAGAACCTGCAGCATCAGTGCCTCAAACTGCATTAATGACCAACTCGACGAACGCTGTGGTCCAACATAATTATACACCTATGGCCGTGACATCCTATAGAAGCGAGAAGGCTGAAATCTTGGTAGATATGAAGGAATACCTACTGAAACACACGGATCTCAGGGCTTCCGAAGAAGAATTGAAGTTGTTTGATTCCGATTTCATGGCCAAACTCCCACACCCATGGGACTGAATAATTCAGGGTGTTCACGGCTGGCGGCGTGATTAGCGCATAAGCAGACCGATGAGGCGCAAACAGAATAAATTTGGCTGATATGAAGAAACAAGTTGTCTTGGCCAAATTTTTATTTTAGGGCGAATTACTTGTAAATTTCTGATCATTGCTTTATTTTAAACTTCTTGATATATTTCAGAGAAAGTAAAGCCAGTGAATAATTACACTCCCTGTTTTCGTATCAAAAAGATCTTTTCATTCTAATTTTTTTAATCGACTAAATTCAACATTAATTTAATATTTACAAGAATCTAGTTAATATCATAAAATTATAAAAAATAATTATTGAAATATTACCAGATAAACAATCAATAACTAATTTTATAATTTCATAGTATTAAAAGTAAAATTTTACAAAAATTTAGACAGAATTCTGCTCATCGAAATCTTCAGCAATTTAGAGTGAAATCATCTCACTCCCGACTAGTGAAAACAAGTAGAGATGGGCCAATCGTCCTGCCCACTGCATACCAGAAGCCAACAATTTAAGGTTGCTAGAAGCCTAAAACCCGACAAATAGGTGTGTTTGGATGGGTAATTTTTGATTTGGTTTTTGGATTTTTGTAATGATTAAAGTAAAAAGTAAGCGAGAGAGAGATAGAAAACTGTGGGACCAATAAGAGAGAAAAATCAAAAACTCAAAAAACAGCGGAAAAAATGTCCATGAGAACACACCCAAAGAAAATTCGAGCAACAGAAAGTAGAACGATGACAGTGTAATATTTAACAATGACCAATCTCTAAAATAAGAACAAGGGAAGGTGGTACTTCCACAAAACTCCATGGGTACTACACCCGTCCTTGCAGAAGTGCAGTGGGGTCCAGCCTAATGAACTTCATGCATTTCTCGCCCAAACTGGTTACTTCATTGTATCTTCCTTCTAGATCTGGGGGCAATAAAGGGGCAATGAGCGTTGCTAGCCAAATGAAAACTATACAAACAGAAATAACACAACATCAAGTCTGAAATTCTCATAAAATAGATGAGGTTCAAGACATTGATGAAAGGTATACTGGAAAGACTCATTTTGGCCAAGAGAGCAGGAGATATTCAAATATTATTTCATATTACAAAGACAAAGGGGATGAGTCATGGGAGCAAAAGTGTTATATAATGCTCACACTATGTGAGAAAAGGTCTTGGAAACTCGCAGGAAGGCCAGGAGCATACCAAACTATTTTGAAATGAAATCCTGAATGGCAAATCCACATAAAGTTAGACAAATCTACTTAAGCCTTCGTGCATTTCTCTTAACAAAATCTTACAGTCTCCTTTTTACTTGAGTAACAAGTACTCGATCTGTCTCAAATAGTGTGATCCGAAACAGTCAACTTCAAGAAGTTTATCGTTAATAATGATGATGTTTCCAAGATCATATCGTGATAAAAGAGTTGGTAAGTTGTCCTAGCCTCGTTCATGGCTATGAGTAACAATTTACACTCACCCCATATAGTATAATCAAGAATAATTCTAGAGCCACAAGGAGATGTGTACAAAACATTCACAAAGGTCTTGATGGCATAATGTGACATGACTAAAAATTTCCTGGACTCACTAAAAAACATTACACCAATGAAAATACGAGAACTAGGCTTTTGTGCACTTCTCTTAGTGACTATTTGGTGGCTATAGCATTGCTCGTCAAGAATACTATAAATATCCCCAACTTTAGGTGCTCATATGTGCCACCTACCTCCCACCCATTCACACAATGAAACTCAGTTTTACGTATTCAAAGTAGCCACCTATTTTTACAGGTGAAAGAAATCTAGTGAGATATTCTTAGCTACATCTAGTTTATCATTTCCAACTGAGTAAGAATTTGATTCGAGTCGGTATAAATTCAGGTTACAAAGAAATAAACTGGTCGAAAACCTATTAGGCAGTTCTGTAACTAATTCATATCATTCCGGTGAAATTGTTTACATTAAAGTTCTCAGATCCGAATGCAACTTCTAAGTGATCCAAAACAACGTATGTAATGCCTATCTTACAGCGAAAAACTAAGGCGTCAGGAATACCTATTTAAGCCTCGGGGGTATAAATGATTCACACTATGTAGTTCATAGAAATCTATATCAAAGAGCACCCAAACTAAACCCCACCTATTAGTATAACAATGACATGGTTCTTAACCAAAGTAAAAGATTACAAGTGAAGGAAGTAGCTTACTTAGATTGCTCCTGCTCGACTGGTTTCATGCTTTGAATTATTATTCTGATTGTCCTGTAGAACCATGGGTATATCCAGCTCCCATTCCTTGCCCATGAGCGCCACCAAATCCTTGGTCGTAATTTCCATTGCCTCCCTGCCAGTCATTGCTGCGTAATCCTTGTCTATAATTATCACCTGATCTTTGTTCATAATTTCTGTCCACTCCTGGCACAGAATTTCCACCCCATCCTTGTCTGGAATTTCCCCCTGGTGAAGGTGCATAATTTCTATCATTTACACCAAAATCCCTCCTATCAGAAGGTGCAACGTTCCTCTGATCTTGTGGCCGGAAATCCCTTTGGCCTGAAGGATAATAATCTTGTCTCTCTCCTTGATTATAATTTCCCTGATAAGGTGGTGCCGATTCTCTTCTGTCTGCTTGAAAACTACCCTGTCCACCAGGTGCCTTATACATTGGTAGAGGATTCTGATAATTCTGTTGCAGGGGTGGACCCTGTTGCATCGGGCCTCGCGGAAGATTCTGGTAATTCTGCTGCGGGGGTGGAGCCTGTACCGATTCTCTTCTGTCTACTTGAAAACTACCCTGTCCACCGGGTGCGTCATTCTTTGGCAGAGGATTCTGATAATTCTGTTGCAAGGGTGGACCCTGTTGCATAGGGCCTCGCGGAAGATTCTGGTAATTCTGCTGCGGGGGTGGAGCCTGTTGCATCGGGCCCCGTGGAAGATTCTGGTAATTCTGCTGCTGGGGTGGGCCCTGTTCCATGGGTCCCCGTGGAAGATTCTGGTAATTCTGCTGTGGGGGTGGACCCTGTTGCATGGGGCCTCTTGGAGCGTTCTGATAATTCTGATGCTGTGGTGCACCTCTTTGTGACCTGTAGTTTCCCTGTTGCCTTCCATGGGTTATAGGAGGAGGTCTACGTGTGATTATTCCATTTTCATACTTGTCACCTGGTATTTGCAATACAACAAATAAGAGTCCAATAACGGACGCAAGATGCTATGTACTAGGTAATGAAATTCACAAAGAGAACAAATCACGGCACAAAAATAAGTCCTACCCCCATACTCTTTGTTTACAGGATCAATGTAGGAATCAGGCAATATGAATACAACTCCAGGCAAACCTGGCACAAAGAGAAATCAAAACGATTATATCCATGGCAGCAACAATATGATCATCATCCAAAGAGTGAAAGCAAAAGTTGCCTACCTCTAAACTTCTCGGACTCTTCCTCTGTCACCTGAACCTGAAACCCATGATAAGTTGTCGTGCTACAAGCATACATCTTCTTCATTGCCTCTTCTCGGCTGAAATGACACATTCTTAGACAAACAAAGCAAAGAAAAATTGCATCTACCATCTCCAGTACCATGAAAAAATAATTGAGAACATGCATATATGTGTACGGGTGCGACACTTCTCATATAGACAACAGAATATCAAGGGCTCTTTTAGATACAGACTACTACCTTGTGACATTCATTTTGGGCGGAATGAGTGCATCTCACTTGATTTTGATTTTTGTTTTTCTCTCTTTGGACCCACAATTTTTCTCTCTATCTCTTTCTTACATTTTAATTTAATCATTAGAAATCAAACCAAATCAAAGACCCATTTTCGAAACGAACCCCAAAATTTCTAGATTTCCTGCAGATACTGTTATGATTATAGATTTCTTTTCTTCTATTCTTGAAAAGGAATCAGGTGAACCCGCTTAGAAATACAATGGTGGATGAGTTGATGCAATCTGTGATTGGCATAAGAGAAATTTCAACAAGTTCAACATATTCATCAATACAGAGTTGGCAGACGAGCATACAGGGGGTAATACAAGCATTCCCTTATATAAGTCCCCATTTAAGTATTATGCCCATACATAGTCCCCAATCACCATTTACGGATAAAGCCCATATGTCAAGTAATAGTTCTTCACCAAAATTCTAGTTCAGTAACTATGATAGAGCATACACACTTAACTAAAATATTCTAAAATCAATAATTGATCATCAATTCAAGTATTTAAGAGTAAAAACAAACAAAACACACATATTTATAAGTATCCATCAAACTCCATTGATCATGAATAACAATGCGGTGGAAATGAAGAAACGAGAGAAGTTTTAAGCTCTCGTTGTTTTAAGAAGCAACAGACAGCAACCAAAGAATCACGCAAGTTAATCTAACTCTTCTGTCTTCCATAAAGAAAATATTAATCATCAGAACTTTCAAAGTCAATTAGACCATTTCAAATGGAGAATTGATATATGCATTTTAAAGTCAACTAATCACATACTTGCGTGATTCTTTGAAAAGAATACTACTCCACCTTCATCCCAAAACGAGTGTTACCTTTCCTTATTGAAAAGTCAGCCTAAGACCTAATCAAACAACTATTTAACATATTTAGGGTCCGATCACGAAGACTACATAGGTTAATATGAAGTGATATGGTACTGTTTACAATATAAATATGAGATGATATGAGTTTATGAATTAAAAGACCAAATTGCCCTCATGATGTGAAAGGTTTTAATGTGATGTGAAAGGTTTGAATGTGAGGAAAAAATTGAGGAAAGAGGAGAGAGAATGTGATGTGAAATGTTTGAATTGATTTGTGAGAGTGTGTAGATATAGGGGTAATAAATGAAAAGAGTTTGATATTGATATATGATATTGAACAATCTCTGCAAGATATTACGTAAAGTATTTCACAATAAAAAGTCAATGTTTGTAAATATTTGGTTATATTTTGTAAAATTGATTTTAAAAGAGAGTCAAAACATAATCAATTTAGAATGGAAGGAGTGATAAGCATGAAATGGTGCATCAGAAAAACTTTAGACGTCCCTATTCACGTTAGGGTTAACCCGAATGCACTACTCCTAACTGTAGGGTAATTTGCACCGCCCCCCCTCGTGGTTTGGCCAAATTTAGTTGCCCCCCAGGTTCGGCCTTTATACGGAGCCTACCATTTTTTGAACAAAAAGTGATTTTTACCCTCAAATAATCTTAAGTACACTTGTGCTCTTCATTTTTTTTTTTGAGGAAATGACTATTTTACCCTACCATTGAAGTATTTAATTACCCCCCTCATACTTTATTAATTTGAACATTAAAAATTTTTAAAAATGGATGATTTTCACCGGTTAATATATCGAACGTCTAGGATTTTTGGTTGGTGTACAAACATTGAAGTATTATTATTATTATTAAGTTATTCTTTTTTTCTTTATTGTCAAACGATGTTGATGAATTCAACCATTGAAAATAAATAAAAATACAAACACACTTTTCCTTAATAATTATCAATTTAATATATAAAAATAATAATATACATTGTTAAAAAAAATAAAACTTACAGAAAATATAAAAAAACAAGACTTACATAAAGAATAACATAATAATAATAATATTAATATCAAATTCATTTCACATGAAACTCAAATTTGTGGCCGCAGCATTTCAATATCTAGTCTAGTCACTAGCCATTAATCCAACTCCTTGACTCGAATTTTAATTTGATTTTTTATTTACAAAAAGCAAACATATTTTTTTCCTTTTTTTAAAATAATTTTTTGATTGCATACATAAATTAACTACAATAATTTTTGCTATCAAGCGACTATCGCGTATTCCTCCTAAGCCCCTAAATAATATTTATACTTTAATTTTGTTTCTAATTTAATTAAACTTTGAACAAACATTCCTTTTTTTTTTTGGTTGAGAATTTACGAAAGTTATCATTGATGGTTTACTTAATATTCTTATAACTACTAATTAATCTTATATTTATTTTTTTACAAGAAAATAAAAATAATTTATATGAGATAGATCTAGGAAGTAGGACAAGTGCGGCCATATAAAATCACTTCTATGAGATACATTATGTAATCATATGCATAAATATATATGGTCCATTAACACTTATTATATTAATATTATTAATAAGTTATTCTTGTTTTCTTCATTGTCTAACGCTGTTGATGAATTCAACCATTTGAAATAAATAAAAACGCAAACACACTTTTTTTTTATAATTATCAATTTAATGTATGAAAATAATAATATACATCGTTAAAAAAACAAGACTTAAATAAAGATATAAAAAAGTAAGATTTATATAAAGAATAACATAATAATAATAATAATACTTCAATATTTATACACTAACCAAAAATTCTAGACGTTCGATATATTAACCGGTGAAAATTATCCATTTTTAATAAGGTATGAGGGGGTAATTAAATACTAAAAATGACTTTTTGATCACAAAAGGGTAGACTCCGTATAGAGGCCGAACCCCATGGGCAACCAAATTTGGCCAAACCACGAGGGGCGGTGCAAATTACCCCTAAATGTATATCAACAACAACCAATCTGACAATGATCAGTCAAAAAAATCCAAACGAGGCTCTGATCTTACTAGCCAACAGACAGGTAGAGCATAGAAAAAATAAACAAACAGCAGAGGAATGGGAGGGAGGGGGAGGAAGAAGACCTGCCGAGGACTTGGGCGGCGGTTTGGACATAGGCCTCGACCATCTGTTCATCCGACGGTCGAGGATCTTTAGGGAAATCCATCGTGATGAGCCAGTGGTTGTAATCGCAACCTTCGAACAGTATCTCGTCCGGATTGATGGTCTCGGAGTCGAAGTTGGATCTGAATCTGGGGGGCGGCGGGGAGAGCAGCGTAGCTGTCGACCTAAACGACCTGGACTGGAATTGGAATGGGGTAATAGCACTAGGGTTAGGGTTTGGGGAGGGGAGTGGTTGTGTTGGTGGTGGCTGGACGGCGGGGGAAATGATGGAGGAGAGAGAAGGTGGTCGGTGAGTGAGGACGGATGAAGTAAGGGGGATGGCTCGCCGGAGACGGAGTGCGTACTGCGCCATGTCGACCGGAGAGTGAGAGGAGGAAAGGGTTTTAGCGTTTCAGGGGTTTTTAGTTACGGAGTTGGGAACGAGCTGAAGTACTAATATATCCGTCTGCAAGGGTTTTAGTCGTTTAGCAGATGTGCGGGTAGGGCAGGGTGTTGGAATTGTCAATTAAATAGATAA
>JAOWAN010000047.1:5403792-5421700 GCA_028566635.1 Lobelia cardinalis | reverse complement strand
CTCTCTCTCTCTCTCTCTCTCTCTCTCTCTCTCTCTCTCTCTCTCTCTCTCTCTCTCTCTCTCCCTCTCCCTCTCCCACGCACATGAACTCTTCCAATAATCCAATCCAAGGTTCTTAGCATTCATGGTTTTCACATTTTCCCTTTCCAAATTACTTTAAAGTTCCACTGATATAGTTTATGACTCTCAGAAACTCATCTTTAGTTATTGCATTATGTAATTTGATTATGCAAACATGTAAGATCTTTATCCTTGAAATCGGTAAGTTTCTTCAATTATACATTTATTTCAAAAGATACAAGAGATCATCGTGTACAGTTTTTAAAGTGTTAAAACTTCATTTACTCGAGGGCCAGTTTGCAGTGCTTTTGATTCTTGCAAAGTTTGTTATGGGAAATTGACTCCGAAGAAAGTGATTCTTTTGAAATCAGTTGGTTTAGGAAACTAAATTTTATTAATATATTTTTGTTAAAAGCAATTTAGGATACATTTTTTAGCTATTGTATCTCAATTGTTTATGGAAGAAAAATTTGAAAAATGCCCTTACTGTATCCATCTCAAACAGAATAAATGTTTGATTTTTTTTTTTTTGATATGTTCTAGTTATATGGGGGACAGAGTACGGAGACTTGTGCTATGATTACTTGCAGAAAAAAAAGATGGAGAAAGAGAGTAGGAGAAGAAACCGTTACCCTAGCAAGGATCAGCAATGCCTGCAGGTCACCGAGGCAAAAGCCTAACTCAAATATTATTAAGCAACTCTAAGTATAGCGATGAGTATTACACCAATATTATATATATAAGACTAAGAGTACAATCATTAACCTACAAGGACTAGGGGCCTAGGGCTAATTAATGAAAGAGCAATCGTGAAAGAAATGCTACAACTACTAGGACTCTAGGGCCTATAAATTAAAATAACAATAGACGTCTAGGATCAACATAATCAGGATCCTAATCAAACTAGGATAATTTAAATGGTAATAGTTCTCATCTAATCCTATTGGACACACAACAGCCAATGTATCTATGAATAATAATAAAACATAACCAGTTAATGAATCAAATCTAATGATTCTAATTCCATTGATATTGTGTTTTTCATAAAACTCTCTAACCAAGTTTTAAGCTTCCTTTGAAAATTAATGAATAGACAAAGCCAACGACAAAAAACAAATACAAGACACATTAATAGAGAACTTAATTATCTTTTAAATTTTTATTAAATATCAATTACAATGAAGATGCTATTTGGAGTTTGGACCAATAACCACTTGGTTTAGCGGTATCCCCTTGTCCTTCCTAACGGAAGGTTAGGGGTTCAAGTCTCATCGCAGATAAACAACCTTTAAAAGATATCTCCCAGCTATAAGCCCTAGTTTTGCTCTTGTAAGTCCTATATACTTGGTAAATAAAAAGGGTTGGGCTCATGTCTATGCCCCCTCCAAACTTCAAAAAAATTAGAAACAAAATATGTTATTTGGATAATGGGTAATTATTTTATATTGGTGGAGGTTATTAATTGTATTCCACCAAATTCCGGAATTTGGTGGAATCTTTCTTTTGGCCATTTCTTGGTCAGCTGAAACTGTCTAAACGTTGTTTTGTGCTTAGTTTACCTTAATGCAATATTACTTTAGGCGGCAAAAGACTCTCAAGGTGATTCTAAGCATCCAAAAACACTGCCAAGGTCCCCATTACAAGCTTTGCTTCATTTCCCATTCAACTGTTAGTGGATTAGTTTGCGGTGAGTAACTTGAGTTACAGGCACTGCAAATTTATTTAAATTAAGTTAATTGAACGGCAGTGGGAGCTGAGCACCCATGTCACCTACCAAGCATAAATCCGATATAAGAAGGCGAGGAGTTCATTGGAATGTCAATTTGATTTTTATATATGCTCCATGCTCTTTTAATTTTTTTCATTTACGTTCTTGTATTTGGATGTCACTATTGGAAAGAATTAAATAAAAACTGTCTTTAATTATCATTTTGAGCATCTTATTTAAAGATAATCACAGCAAAAGTTGCTCCCAAATGTTTTTGTTGCACCTTGAATGCACATATACCCTTGTGATTTTAAAGAGTGAATAGAGAATTTTCTATTAATTTTTGTTTTCAAACTGGTGAACAAGCAAGACAGTCACACTATAAGAGTTTGAATCTGAATAGGGGCTTATTTACAATTGCTAAAAAGTGGCTAGAGGACACAAGTCTAAGTGGGAGAACATTAATAATAGTTTGAATCTGAATAGGGGTTCTTACAATTGATAAAAGGTGGCTAGATGACACAAGTTAAGTGGGAGAACACCCCTGTCGTTTCTTTTCTTCTCCCTGTTTCATCTTTGTGTGATTGTCTTTCTTTCACTTTTCGTTTTTCACTTCTAGGTCACACAAATTCTAATGGGTATGGGGCATATGCTTCTTGATGCTCTTGATTACTTGAGATAGATCTGTCCTTTTCACAGCTATGTAACAATGGTAATATCACTTGACTTCTTGATAATTTTATGAGTTGTAGGTATCAGCCAATTTTAAGGAAAAGGTTTCGGCTGCTAGAGAGGAGGTCTGTGCAGTGTTTATTTATTTTATTTATTATGCTCTACCTGCTGATGTTGTTATGCTGGTGAACGAACTTGGATCGATGAATGTTTGATTATCTTGTTCGTTTGTTATTTTCATACAGGTCAAAGAAACTTTAGGGATTGGGAAGCCAGAAACTTCAGAGTCCTCCGGCACATCAGCTGATTCTGGTTCCAAAGCAAATGAAGCTCATAAGTCTGCATCTGGAGAGAATAAGCAACAGCAATCTGGGCAACAAGATTCATCACAAACATTATTCAGCAAGGTTAAGGCTGGCGTTTCTTCTGTATTCCCCAAATTTCCATTGTACTCCAAGAAAGTTAGGGATATAAAGTTGATTGACTTGGCGAAGAAGGGTTTTGTTATTGTAAAGGATGAGTTGAGCAGTAATCCAAGTAAGAAAAAGCGCATTGAATATGCAGCTTCTTCAGCAGCCTCTCGTACAAATGTTGAAAGAAGTACCGTAACTGATATCACCGTTGTACCCACGAAGCAGTCCCCATTGAATAAAAAGTGGGAGGCGTTCAAGAATAAGGTGATACTATGCATGGTCTGTTTGGTTCAAAGTTACTTGTTTGTTCATACACGATTTCTGAATTGAAGTGAGCTCTCTTGTGTCTCCAGATGCGAGGTCATCCAATGTTCAAGCGTGTCAGTGGTTTAAGCGAACCTGTTGTAACAAAGGGCCAGGAGGTACATTTCACTTGAAAGTTTTTTCTCTACACTCCTCTTTGCAGTTTATCATGTACGATTACATCAGGTTTACCAGAATGCTCTTGGCGTGTGATTTCAGTTTCACTGTTGTCTTTTTTGACGAGACTATAATCCATTACTATGGTGAACCACTTTCCATACTTCATGGGTGAAACATTAAAAAAATCCAAAAACTGCTGCACTTCCTGAGGCTTGATGCGTTTTCTGATAAGGATTTTTTTTGGAAGAGATATGCAAGTTAATTATATACTCCTTTTGTCCCAAAATAATAGTCCTATATTCCATTTTGGGCCGTACTAAGAACGTAGTCCCCCTTTTCTATTTTACAGAGTATTTTGAAATTAATTTGTCCATAGTCTTCCTTTTAGTTATGAGGTAGACAGAATGATTCAAGATAACTTGAGGGTATTAAAGAAATTGAACATAACATACTTCTACAACTTATGTAAACTTTACCTGGATCTCCTTTTCTTTTTTGGAACCTGGGGAGTATTTCTTGGGGCATCATCAGGTGTAAAATTGACATCTAAGTAGTAAGTTGTAGAGATTAGAGAAGCAGTATGGACTATGGCTATAGTTTAAAGTGTTCTATTACAGGTAAAAGTGCCCTGAAGTCCTCATGCATTTTGTTTCTTGAATCTGTGTTGAATGAAACTCTTTAAATACATGCAAAATAGCATTGATGAAAAGTTGTTTTGACTGTGGTATTGTCAGTCGTGTATTTCATCCCAAAAACTTCTTTCTTTCTTTTTTGGGGGACCTGGGACTATTTTTCTTAAGGCTTCATCGATTATAAGTTCGACATTTAAGTAGTAAGTTGTAGAGATTAGAAAATAGTGTGGATTTAGTTTAAAGTTACAGGTGAAAGTGCACCGAAAAGTCCCTATGCATTTCGTGTCTTGAACCTGTATTATGAAACTTTTAAATATATGCAAAACAGCATTGAAGAAAATGTGTTTTTGACTGTGGTATTGCCAGGCACAGTTCCCTGGCAATAAATTGATTCTCAAAAATGTGAGTTGAGAAAGAAACAAAATCTTCCTGGATAATTAGGTTGTTGCACATCATGTTCTTTATCTGCAGTTTATTCCATTTTGATTGATAAGCCTTGTTATTTTGGTATGTATAGAACCAGGAATACATTGTAGATTGTTAAAAACATGCATCTGAACACAAGTACAATGGTTCAAATTGATGTTTGGCCATTTTCCATATGCAAAGTTTGGATGCTAGATTTCATGTCAGCGGATTTCATAAATAGCATCATCTCGTGTGAAGCAGGAGTGTATTGACTTGATAATCTCGTAGCTTTTTTCTAGAGATTATAGTCTTGTGCGTTTTATCGAAATTCATTTCAATATTTGTGAACTGGGATATACAGATTGCCGAAGACATGCGGGAAAGATGGCATACTAGTGATCATCCTGTAGTTAACAAAATTCAAGAGTATGCTACTCACTTTTAGTTCTCCCGCATTATCTGCAGTATCATTTGATGGTGCAACAGTGCCAATAATGTTATGGTGTTCTTTTTTTCTGTAGTCTGAATGATAGCGTCTTTGGGGAAAATGACTCTGCAATGTCATTTAAAGAAATACGCCGCCGAGATCCGTATGAAATTCACATTCTGTTCTAGATCTTTTAGTTAATCATATTCTTGTTCTTGTGCTTGAGATTTGTAGTTTGTCCTAACTTGTTACGTGATGTGATATCGTATTGGCAGTTATTTTTCTCTACCAGAATTTGCGTCTGAGGTTCAAGAAGTGGTGAAACCTGTCCTTAATGCATACTTCAAAGTAAGTTTGGAGCCGCGTAGGAATGTTAGATACTTCTACCTCGAAGGTTTAAGTGCCACAATTTTTTTCTTGGTTTGTATCTGATTTTCTGTCTGTTATCTCAATCAATATTTTAAGTGCTCGACTGTTTACAGGGTGACGCTGAAACTTTGAAGAAGTATTGCAGTTCTGAACTGATTGACCGCTGTAAAGCAGAGCACAGTGCTTACGAGAGCCAGGGTATCTTTTTCGAAAACAAGGTAAGGAGAGAAACTTGTTTAATGTTTAACTTGAATTTGTTCTCCTTACGAATTCTCTGCTCATATATTCAAGAGTAGTAAAACCGGAGAGGCAAGAATGATCAGACGGATTGTAGTCTGTACCATTAAGAGTTCAGATAATCGGACTATCATCTTTTCTAAAACAGGATTTTTTGATCTGTAACTATCTATATGTTGATTACTCTCAACTACATAGGTTGTTATCCAGTTGTTTTCCTGTTGCACCTAAATATGAGCAACCCAATGACTAATAGAAAACATGTTAAAACTTCTTATAAGAATCTTTCACTATGGTTTTTTGCAATCAGTCTGCTTTTGATGAAATCATTCTCTTCCATGCCCTTGCCCTTATATACTGCTTTCTGTTTCTACAGGCCTCCTTTTGTCCAATGATATGATAATCTTAGCATGTCTTGGTCTCGTCCACATACTAGTAATTTTTTGCCCTCATTAAGAAACTACATATTTACATGCGTAACTAGAGACTTCAATTGAGGTAAAAGTCATCGTGTATGAATTACGGATCCTTGAAGTAATTAAAGTTAGACAGACTGCTAATATTGGTATATTATAGAATAAGAAGATATAAGTATAGCCATGAAAGATAAATAATTGCCTGTAAAACTAGGGATTTTAATTTTCCCATAGATTTTGCTGGAGTATAAGCCTCTGAGGTTAAGATTGTATCAAGGAAGAGAAGACATGGAATTCATTTTCAACCTGATAGAGGCATTGACGTGCTTAGACGATCCACTTGGACTTGTAAAACTGTTTAATATGATCATTGATTCAGAGAGAAGGCCTGATGAGTAGATCAAGGATTCAAGAGCACTCTAATGTCAATCTACAAAAATAAAGGAGACATCCGAAGTTGTAAAAATTACTTGGTAATAATACTAATGAGCCATAGGTTGGGATAGAGTTGTTGCACAGATGAAGATGTGCATGCATCAGAGAAATAGGCTCTGCTCTGTTCTGAGCTTGTGTCTCTGTTTGCGTGCATGCATGTGATTTTGGTTTTGTGATGAGTAGGTTAAAAGAAGAAAGAAAAAGAGAAAGTGGTGCAACCAGGGAGAGATGGAGAGGAAAATTAAAATCAATTTTTTTTTTTGCGAAAAGCATGGTTTCGAGATTGTGTCGGGGTAAAGGCAGTGCTGGAGAGAATTGGTGGAAGGGAAGTAAGGGGATAAAAGCAAGAAGTACAAGTAATAAATAGTTTTAACCTTTCTATTTTGGCCATATACATGTGTTGACATGACACGAACCTGGTGCCCACACGGGATACATGTCCGATTCGGTGGATGGAAGGCGGGTACGACGGCTAGGGCAGCGCAGGGGAGAGGGAGCGATGCACGAAAAGAGGGGAGAGAATATTAAGAGACATGAGAGAGGAGAAGCTTACCGGGGATGGAGGAGCCACCGGAGAGGGAGTCCTTGATTCGTCGGAATGGATGAAGATCGACTGTACTAGAGGGAGAAAGGAGAGGCGGCGCAGAAAGGAGAAGTTTAGAGCACGCTTTTTTTTTTAATATTAACATGACTTTACATTTTACCCCTTGATCTTTCTTATTTTAACACATATCCATATACTTTTAGATATTACACTTTAATCATTGTATATTTATAATATTATTCATTTAGTCTTTTATTTCGACTAATCAATGATATGATATGTCCAACATCAAATGTTAATAATTAATAATTGAGCATGGACTGTATGCCAAAAGTGGAGTCTTGGGTTCTATTGATCGGTCATGTCATAGAGATTGCAGAGGAAATGAGACGATTCAATTTTACGAAAATAATTTCATTAGCTCCCAAAGTATTATAAAATGAGACCCCAATCTAGTTCCATGATAATATCATTCCAGAAAAAAATATAGTTATGTTTAGAGTAGTTATTCATTATTTTAAATAAATTTGTATTTTGAAATTATACAAATTTACGAAAAGATCAAAAAAATCAATTTTTTTGTAACAATGATTAAATAACGAGATAGACATTTCTTATTTTTCTGTTCAATCCCAATCCTCTTTTTTTTTTTTTTTTTGAATTCGTACTTCTATCGTGTTTAGCGGGTCCTAGATCCGGTATCTCTATACCTTTATATTTTTATTGGAGAATCATTAAAAATATTTTTATTTTTAAATGTCCTAAAGGATCCCCGTACCCATATCCGGAATTTGGATCCTTTTTTGCCGTGTCCCCGTATCCTAGAATTAGAAAACTACCGCACCCGATCCTTCTGGGTAACATAGGTTTTGATCACATTATCTAAAAACCAAGAAGTACAAGTAAGAAATAGTTTTAACCACATTCCAGATACGGTATGGGGATCTTTTAGGACATTTAAAAATTAAAATATTTTTATTGATTCTCCAATAAAAATTTATTCTATACAAAGCTCAATCATTAACGTTTGATGTTGGACACATCATATCATTGATTTGTCGAAATAAAAGACTAAATGAATAATATTATAAATATACAATGGTTAAAGTGTAATATTTGAAAGTATATGAATATGTATGTCAAAATAAGAAAGTTGAAGGGGCAAAATGTAAAGTCATGTTAAATTGTTAATTCAAAAAGAAAAAGCGTGCCCTAAACTTCTCCTTCTTTCTCCCTCTAGTCCCCAGTCGATCTTCATCCATTCCGACGAATCATCAAGGATCCCCTTTCCCGCGCATCCTCCATCTCCGGTAAGCTTCTCCCCTCTCCCCTCTCATGTCTCTTACTATTCTCTCCCCTCTTTTCGTGCGTCGCTCTCTCTCCCTTGCGCCGCCCTAGCCGCCGAATTGGACACGTATCCCGTGTGACACCCGGATCGTGTCATGTCGACACGGGTATATGGCCAAAATAGAAGGGTCTAGGTAACATAGCCACTTACCCCCAAAATGACGGGCACAAACAGCGCAAACGTCTTACCACTATACCTTGTTGTCGTTTTAGCTTTATTCATCACTTGTTTTATGCTGTGAAACAGTTGGTGTGATGTAGCAGTATCATCAGCCAGTTGTGGAGATTTCATTTTCACTGGATGAGAAGATTGTGTATATTTGCTGCTATTTACTGTACTGACTCTGTGGTGGGGTAAATAAATCTGGTGAACTATAACCCAAATTTTCACTGTAGTAGTAGATTATTCAATGGCCATTGAGAAATCTCATCCAACTTAAAACATAGTTATCTGAATACCTTTAGACATTTGCTACTTCAAGAATTCTATTGGAGGTAGAAGGGTAAAAATGTCAGTTATGTTATATTTATTCCTCTTACTCATTCGATGGGCGTGTCGTGCAATTCTGTTAATATGGTCATTTTCGTTGGTTAAGCGGTGATGTCATCGGGCGTAACATAGGTTTAAAAAAAGGCATTACCTCGATCCCCAAATGTGTCGGTTTGTCTCTCATTGAGGGGGAGGAAATACCATGTAAGGGAAGTTGAAAAACAGGGTTTGGTACATGAGCTATTTTGACATGTTACCTTTCTTTATAAAAGTTGGACATCGCTTGCTGCTGCCTGCTTTGTTATTCTGGTTCCTCCATTCCCCAAGCTGTTGCTTGTTATGTATTTTTATGTTGGCATCTGTGTTCGTTATTTGTTAAGAGTAAGTTTTCTAAGGGGCTGATTACTATTTATATAGTTGTGTTACTTGTGTAGTTGGTGATGACTTGCTTTTGTTTTTGTTAAGTAAATTCGATTAAAATTAACAGTTGTGAAAGGTTACTGAATTTGCTCGAAATGCAGATTCTACATATATCTGAAGTAGAAGTGAGGGAGACAAAGATGATGGGCGATACTCCCTTGATCATTGTTCAGTTCCAAACGCAACAGGTGTATTGTGTACGTGACCGACTTGGGGCAATTACAGAAGGAAGTCAGGTAACATCCAAACAAACTTAGGCATGCTAGGGGTCCTCTAAGTGTGATTTTGGTCGAACTTAGATGCACTTCATATGATTGTTCACATTCTTTTACAAATAATGTTTAAATTATTACTCATTTTCTAGTCATGGTATTGGTTTGGGTGGATCAGGATACAATCCAAACGGTACATTACTTGTGGGCAATGGCACAAGTAGATATAGAAGAACTCGGTGAAGGTGCTCTCTTTCCCATATGGAGGCTTAGGGATATGCAACAAGTCGGCATCCGTGCCCTTATCTAAAAAGATATGCATTTCCTCCTCCCCCTGGCTAGCCTTTGGGAGTGTTGTGTGATTCTCATTTCATTCTCTCACTTCAAGTGTTTCCTTTTTCTTGCCCCTTTTCCTTTCTGTTTAATTTTTGGTGGATTCACATTAATTTTGATAATACAGAGTATAAATAATTAGCATTTTAGAGCACCGAGTGTATCGGTGATTAATTCTCACCTGTGCTTCTAATTGATTTATATTACTCCCCTTCTGCGTACTGGTGCATATACATGTTGAAACTTGTAATGATTGAGGTGCTCTTCAAGTAATCTATTTCACAGATTTAGTGGCATAATCTATAAAAATATCGCTGTTTCTATGAGAGGAACTCTTATTTATGTGACTGGGTAAAAAATGGATAAACCGATTAACCCAACTGAACCAAATTGCAGCCAGCAGTTAGGTACAGCTTTTCAGCAAGTATGGTTCAAGTTAAGTTTGTAATTTCAGTAGCAAAAATGGTTTAGGGCAAATCGTAGAAATGGTTCTGTATTTTGAAAATATTTGGGATCAAATTTTTAGATTTAAGATTGCTCAATTTTAGTTTTGTACTTGAAAAAAAATCAAACGCAGTCTGTCATAAGCTTTAATTTTGTTCCAATTAAAATTTAGATAGGATTAAGTGTGCATTATATTTGCTAATGGCAGGAACACAAACATTAGATTTCGCCATTAGTAAGTGCTTCTGGTAGAGGACGAAGGAAATTAATGGATTTAACGAGTGAATCTGACGTTGTTACTTCCGTCATTAGCAAGTGTAATACTCGTTTATTTCTAGGACTGATATTTCAGTATAAGGATTAGAATTGAGCTTACTCAAATTTAATAAATTTTTTTCAAATATTTTTCAGAATATATGGCATCATAAACTCACCACATAAAAATTCTCCTGATCAAACTCTTTGACTAGTACTTAACGATAAATAAATAAATATATATATATATAACCACATTCCTAATGTAAAAAAATAATATAGTTAAGAACCCTTAAACCATAAATACTTCATTTAAATGAATGCACCAAGACATCGAATAAAGTGATTATTGATAATTATTTTAAAGATAAAACATCTCTAAATATTTATATCTAGCTTCACTACCGTTAGCAAAATCTGAATGATACATGGATGGATCCATCAAATTCTAAGCTACTACGATCTGGGCTGTTTCCCTCTTGACTTGGGCTATAGTCTCAATGCCCTTATGAGATAGCGATGAGTTTCACGCGTGATTAGGAAGATTGGTCGCAATCTGAGCAGTACCACCCACTCTACCCTACCACCTATAGGCGGCTGTCCGTCATACATTCTCTCGAAATCAACTCTCATGCACAAGCGATGAACAAGGTTTGCGATTTGATGCAAGACTCCATTCTTTTCCTCAAATAGCGGCCCTAGGTTTCGGGAGGCCTAACGCAAATTTTTTAAATAAAGGCCTTCTGGAAATTAAAGATTATGAAATTTTAGGGGCCTTGAAGTAACATCATGAAGATTTGGAGACTTGATTGTGTTTAGTCACAAGGTTTTTGGAATATTGTTTCAAAAATATTACAAAAACTTGTTCACCACCTAGGTTTTAAAAAATAAAAACACAAGTTTTCTCTCTACCTACTATTTTTACATACCCCTATATCACCTTTATATCCTATCAAACATCGCATTAAATCACAACTACCACTTTCTCTCTTCATCACTATCATGTAATTTTTTAAAATTTAAAGGATAAAATTGTAAAACTCTTATAAAATCAAAACCAACACAAAACAAATACAAAATACAAACAAAAACAAAACATATTAAAAAACTTCACGTCCAAACGCATCATATGCTCAATAAAGTCAAACCGTAATTATTTTAATTTTAATTTTAAACGGAAAGAGCACTTATTTAAAGGCAAAATATAAATTTAAAAAGAAAAAAAAATTAATAATAATAACAAAGGTGATCATAGACCCCCAAATGATGAAACGCTACAACAATGACTTTTAAAGCCAACCTTCAAGCATATTGGGAGAATATGCTTCCACATCATCAATTTGTGATTCACCTAAGCTTGTCCCGACAGGAATTTGGACGATCGAAGAAGCGCTCGGCTTCAGCCTAGTAGAAGATAAATGATCTCTCTCCTCTACTTATATCATGACATGTGTATCATCAAAATATTTTATCCTATTTAAGTTTATAATGAGCATAACTTAAAAATGAAAATTAATTATTTTAAAAAAAATCACCATTGAATGTTAAAAATTTTAAGCTATAAATAGAGACCAAATTTATTATATTTTATATAACTTTTTAAAATTTTAACTCTCTTCCATTTTCTTCTTTAATTTTGATATTAATTTCAACTTATGCTATTTCATCTACTATAAAAATATTAATTAGTTATTATTATGTTGTGTAATTTAAATAATAATACATTAATATTAATATAAAAATTTATTATATAAATAATTAGGAGATAGAAAATATGGTAGATGATAGTAAAAAATAAGGGGGAGAAATTCATGATATTTGCCTTTGAAGAAGGAAATATATAAAATTATGGTTATCGATTACCATGACGTGGAGGAGGAAGAAAATAATACGGAGGAGATGTAGATGCTCCCACGGTGGATTGATTCTGAAACTATGACCCACATATACATTCTACTTCGATGTACGTCAATGCTACGGCTGCGGCTGCCGCCCTCCACCTTCGGTGCGGCTGGGTTGATTCCCATTTGAAACCTCAACCTTCCTTCTTTCTGAAAACAAAAACACCCATAAACAGATGTAAACCAAATTCAAGCCATAAAGTATCCGTGAGTTGCAGCACTAATGCTGATGACAAAACCTTACTTTTATACGAATGGCCTCAGCTCCTCCAACTTGCTATAGCATCTGCGCACCTGAACCTGGGCTATTCTATTCACGGCCTCTTGGTGAAACTGGGTTTTCAATATGATGCCTTTCCGGGCAATAACCTCGTCAACATGTATGCCAAACTCTCTAAACTGGATTTTGCACAAAGGGTGTTCGACGAGATGCTTGACCGAAACATCATTACTTGGACTTCCTTACTTAATGGGTATTCCCAGATAAATGACGTTGAATCTGTTTTCCGAATTGCTTCCAGTATGCATAGGTTAGGTGAAGAGTTCAATGAGCATACTTGGTCTGTGATTTTGCGGTCTTGTCAATGTTCCCACCATCAGAATTATGGGGAACAGGTCCATAGTGTTCTTATAAAAAATGGGTTAGTTGCGGATGTTGTTGTTTCTACTTCTTTAATTTCCATGTATTCAAGGAGTGATTGCTTGGAAGGAGCAGAAAAGTTGTTCATTGATTTGGGTGAGAATGGAGATATACGATGTTTGAATCTAATGATTTCAGAGTTTGGGAGAGCGGACTCTAGCGAGAAAGCATATCGGGTTTTTCTTCAGTTGCTTGAGTATGGATTGGAGCCTAACGACTATACTTTAACCAATGTACTAAGTACTTGCAATGAGGACAGAGATGTAATGGAAGGTAGGCAATTGCATGGACTTGCCGTTAAGCAGGGCTTAGTTGATAAAACGTCGGTTGGGAATGCAGTAACTACAATGTATGGTAAGCATGGGCTGGTTGAAGAAGCCGAGCGCATGTTTTATGAAATGGATGGGAGGAACTTGATTACTTGGACTGCCCTGTTGTCTGTTTTTCTGAGAAATGGCAATGCTGAGAGGGCTCTTACCAAGTTTGTTGAAATGGTGAAATTAGGAATTTTCCCCGACTCTAGTTGCCTAGCGACTGTGCTTGACGGTTGCTCAGAAAGCAAGACTTTGGAACTTGGACTTCAGATCCATGGGGTTGTTATAAAGCTTGGTTTACTCTCTGATCTCAACATTGGAACCTCCTTGATAGATTTGTATGCCAAATGTGGAAAGTTTCAATCGGGAAGACTTGTTTTTGAAATTCTTGATACGAGAAATACCGCTTCCTTCAATGCATTATTAGGTGGATTTACAAAGGGGGAAGGAGTTCAAGAAGAAGATGACATGGGTTTATTTAATAAGCTGAGACTAGATGGTCTATCACCAGACGCAATAACCTTTGCGGGGCTGCTTAGTCTGTCTGCTAATCAAGCTTGTTTAATTAAAGGAGAGAGTCTCCATGCCTTCATCATTAAAACAGGATTTCTGCCTGATTACGCTGTAGGTAATGCTCTGCTCACCATGTATGCAAAGTGTGGAAGCATTCACTCTGCTCAGCAAATGTTCAATGGTATGCATGGCTATGATTTGATTTCTTGGAACGCCATGATTTCAGCTTATGCACTCCATGGGCAAGGTAAAGAAGCAGTTGCACTTTTTGAAGAAATGTTAAACCAAGGACATGCTCCTGATGCGATCACCATTTTGTCAGTACTTCAGGCCTGCAGTTATTCCTGTATATTTGAATATGGATTTAGCTTATTCAACTTGATGGAGATGGAATACGGGATTAAGCCAGTAATTGAGCACTTTGCATGCATGGTTGATCTTCTAGGCAGAGCAGGATTATTTTCTGAAGCTGTCTATTTTATTGACACATGCTCATTCTCGAACTCACCACTTCTTTGGAGAACATTAGTTCATGTCTGTAAACTGTGTGGCAACTTGAGTTTTGGTAAGATTGCTGCACGTCGCTTGCTTGATTTGGAACCAAAAGACTCTGGATCCTATGTTCTTGTTTCTAATATGTTCACCGAAGGGCAAATGCTAGATGAGGCATCATGGGCCAGAACGCTGATGCATGACTTAAAAGTGAGTAAAGAGGTAGGTTGCAGCTGGATTGAGATTGATAATAAGTTCCATCAGTTTCTAGCGAGCGGCAAAGATCACCCGGATAGTGGTGAAATTTATATGAAATTGCATTTACTAGAGGCTGAGATGAAGCAGACTTACAATAATGAATGTGATCACTGACTGATTTGAGATATATTTGGAAAAGTAGAGTGATAAATATATGTATTTCCAGTATGAAAGAGCTGCTGGCAGACACTAGCCTTCATTTAGTGGAAACACTTGCATTTCGATGGAAAATTTTGAGTCTCAGATTAACGAAAAACTTCCCCTGCTGATTCAAGAATTTGGTGTATACATGCAACGGCTTTGGTAAGAGAACCCAAATCCGGCTGGAAGATTGTCAAAGGTCATTAATTACCCTTCAGATAATTACTTGTCAAAACTAGCTTTTGAACGATGAAATTGTACAACTTATAGTGCATGTACATTTGATTCACAATGGTTTAGTTAGTTTACAGAGACAAAATAAGGAAAAATCCCTTATCACGGCTTTGAAAGTCAGAGGATCAAATGGAGATGCAATTTTATGCAGTTATAAATACGTCGTGTCAGAGGACCGACGAACAAAGCACCGGTAACTTGGAAGCTAAACATGCATACAGAGTCAGATCTGAGAATCATTTGCAAAGTGCCTTCTGCAAACTAAATAGCTAGCTTGCAAGTTAATTCGGTATTTTCTTTGTTCGTTTTGAAAAAATTGTGTTTTGATTAATTTATTTAAAAATTTATTTAGTGTGTTCCATTTTTGCTCTTATTATAAAAGTAGTGATTTGGATGAATTTACGGCAGAGACCAAAATTGTTCATATTTTGCAAATTTATACCAAAATTAATCAAGTTCAAAGCTAAAAAACTATCTGCAAAAATCAAAAAATTTAAGGCACTATTTATGAAGTTGTCCCTTTAAATAAATATCAAATTCTAAACCATTAGATTGACAATACGAAGCTCTGAACCACTGATTATTTTCACAATCCTCCCCAGTTTTTCAAATTTGTTGCGACATGTGCCCCGGACATACCTAGTTATTTATACATGGGGGTAAATGGAAAATTCAAAAGCTAGTTTAAGTGACAATGGAAAATGCTAGATGCATTATTCTATCCCGACCTGCATGACAGCAGTGTGTAGAGTAACGGAAACTAACCATTCAAATTACTGCTACAGTCTTCGGAGAGGAGAGTACAGGATCACTTTCCCCTGTTAATGGTTTCTGTTAGCAAAGCATACAACTTCCTCGTCTCAGCCAAAACGCAATCCCTATCAAACAGAGCTGACACAACTGCAACGCCTTCCAGGTTAGGTATTCCCAATCCCATCACGGACCCTGCATTTGAAATCCCAATGCCGCCTATAGCAACCACCGGTAACTTGGAAGCTAAACATACAGTTTTAAGGCCATCCAAACCGACAGTTGTGTTGTTTGCTTTTGTATTGGTTGGGAACACACCGCCACAACCTATGTAATCGGCTCCTTCTACCCATGCTTTCTGAGCTTGCTCTGGTGTTTTGCATGATACGCCGATAATCTTTTCTGGACCAAGAAGAGCTCTGGCAGCTTTGGCAGGCATATCTGACTGACCAACATGGACTCCATCAGCATCACAAGCAAGGGCAATGTCAACTCTGTCATTTATCAGAAGTGGTACACGGTGGTAACGACAAATTTCGAGGCATGCCTTGGCTGCTTCAAAGAAGTCCCTTGTTCCCGCGTCCTTTTCTCTGCAAAGTGATGAAAAATGTTCATGACATAAACAGATCAACTGATTCAAAAGAGTCATTTCATCATTTTATTCTGAAGAAGAGTTGATTCTCTAATTAAAACTGGATTTGAAACCATACTCAAGGAGCAAAGTCGGAGCATGAGAGGTATTAGATACGTAGACAAGACATTCTTTTGAGATTTGAAATTTCTTAAGTGAGAAACTAAAGACAAGAGATTGTTTGCTAGACTACAGAAGATGGAATGGATAGAGAGCCCAACTACTCTAATTGCCTTGCTTCTAGTCAAAATAGATAGATTCACGGGTGAAGTAAAATAATAAAGAAGTTCCAATTCAACTTCCCCCATGGAAAAATCCAGCTTTAATAGTGAAGTTACACTATTAGGCTGTTTTGTAAGTAATCTGCGCTATCTATGAAATAATGATTTACGCTGGTGATGGATCGAACGTTTGAACCAAATCTTAATATTAGAAAAGAAGTAGGCTTTGAGGATATTGGGAAGATGCACAACTGGTTAACTGCTTAAGAGTGTCAGCTCCAGTCTCGAAAATAAAAGTTGGCCTATTACTGAAACTGTGAAAAGATTTTCTAGCAGAAGTCAAAGGATTGGGAGAATTTCTTTACAAATATATTTATTTCTGAAAATGAGACGAACCTGAGCTGAACGATTGTGGCACCTCCCTCTATGGCAGCTTTGACAGCATCTGTGATGGCATGACCCCACTTCTTATTCATCCCTGAATCTGTGACAGCATACAAGAAGAGATCACCAGGATCAAGTGGTAGCGGCCTACTTGAACTGTGGAAACTCCTCTTAAGCTTTAAAATATGATCAAAAGGACCTTGAAGCCCACTTCCGATAACGAAGTCTTTACTGTATTCTAGAGCAGACTCAACATAACGCTTCGCTACCTGCCATAACTCAAATTAGGTAGAATTAAGAAGCATGAGGGAGAGGAAAACTAATTGGATTAGCACACAAGGAAAACTCATAGTTGTTCTTGCAGGCCCTCTCCCTGTTTAAGTGATGAAAAGAAGACGGAAGCTTAATCCATATTGTTTTGTTGGACTTATTAGAAAATGTCATCATTCGAGAAGGTAAAACTGAAAGGTGACCTCTTGATTGAGTAAATATAATAACTAGATCCTAGGACTTTCAAATGATAGTAAAAATTTGTCTGCACAAGACATCTTAAACTTAATTTTTGAACATTTAAAATTAGATTATTTAAGGTATTTCAATTGTTCAGTGATAGAGATAGTGGGTATTTTTTCTCAAGTAGTTAATTACTTGATGATAGTTTAGTACTCCATTATTACTAATTAGTACTGTAGGTAAGTGCAGGAAGGTCAAAGTACGGGTTTGTGGGCTGCGTTACGCTAATGGGATACCCAAGATCGTGGAAGAGAGGGTGCTGACTGACTAACAGAGGGGAGGGGATATACGCAAGGACGAATGTACGGTTGATAGAATAATCTTTGTTGTCACTATCAAGTATCAAGGGTATTTATAGGACACTGTAGAGAGGGTCACGTGATGGCTCACATGACATCCAAACAATATGGTGTTGAATTCTTATTGGTTGGTCCATACATCCTTATTCCTTGCAGATCCATTGTATCTACCCAGGCCACGTGGCACCCACTAAGTGGTCCACATGGCGAACCCCATATTCTAGCCTCCAATCCAATACCCTTAGGGCTAGATCACAAGTCTCATTTGAGACAATACGGGAATATGGAGAATACAGAGAATATCCGATCACATATCAAATATCACACCCAAATATCATACATATCACTATCTATCAAAATTACTTTCCATCT
>JAOWAN010000047.1:5393274-5403396 GCA_028566635.1 Lobelia cardinalis | reverse complement strand
ATCTACTCCATCTCATATTTTGAACAGTACCGTCTATCACCATCTATCACCATATTGGACTTGTGATCTACCCCTTAGTAATCCCATGGAAGTTTGAGGTGGCTCGTGCATGTCGGGAGGCTACTCCGGGCTGTCTCCTAGCCACAAAGTCCCCGTGATCTGGGCAGATTGCATATAATTAATCGTAAGTTGCAAGGATGGTACTGCTCTTACTTAACAGGTATGGTCCATCTAAGACTCTAGGATGGATCCATCAAAAAAGCGGGTACAACCTATCCTACAAATACATATATGGAAGCAATGGTAAAATTGGCATTTTAAGAAGTGTGGCAAACTTTCAAATCCACCCCTCCCCTTCAAAATAATAATACTAATACCAATATTAATATTAATATTAGTAATAATAATATACAGTGAGAAAACAGATTCTCAGTTGAACTTCAAATATTGCTAAGGTCGAAGAAGTTATCTAAGAGCCTGAAATACAGTGGTTGTAATAAATTACCTTAACAGCTGATATCATCGAAGAACCTTTTGCCAGCTCAGCTGCTATACATGATGCCAAAGTACAACCAGTTCCATGTGTATTCCGAGTTTGCACACGTGAAGAACGCAGCTCATAAAAAGCTTCACCTGCAAGACCAAATGAAGAGGCGAATAATTAGCAGCTACCTTTAGGAATAATGAAACTGAATAAATAAAGAAAGAGAAGATAACAAGCAGCGAACAAAAGCAACACCATAACTTTTTATCAAATATCCAAAACTACATGTCATGTTATAACGAAAAACATGTGAAACTTATAATGGCGCACCATCAAAGAAAATATCAACAGCATCCGATGAAGCAGGCAGGTCGCCACCTTTCACAAGTACGTTCCTGAAAGGAAAGAAAAAATTACTAATGTGTATAAGTATCAGTTGTTTTCCTTTTTCCGCACACAGTACGTAAGATGGTCTGCAAGGACAGTTACCCTGAAAAATGGCACCAATGGTACCAATATTTGGTGTTCTTTGCTCATTGAAACTTAGACCGTATAGTAAAATCCTTTCATAGCCAGCAGATAAATGAAAATATCCCTCTGATCTTAATTAAGTGTCTACTGTTACTTTTCGGGGTGATCTGAAAATAGTGTCACTTTCTTTTGAAGAAATTGAAGGACGGGTTATATCCATAAGCTACCCACGAATCGGACTCCACGTATAAGATGATCGTGGACACTGGTTACAGTCTTTTAATAAAGTTCAATGCATTGTCTTAATTGTTTGCCAATTCAAAAATGGACACTTACTTAAGATTGCATGGAGTATATAACTTTAGGCCAGCAGCTGACTTAGTGCGGAGAGCGGGGATTAGATCCAGGCCCATTTTGCTGTAGGGACACCTCGTGGGAAACCCAAAAAAGAAGATAACTGAACATAATATATTAACAAATTTATCAGACTAACCGTGGTCCCATATCATGTATAGATTTTGCAGCTGATCGCATGTCAGCAACTGTTTCCAATTGCATACCACCAAGTAATGCAGATGCCTCCTTTAAATTGGGGGTCACAATATCAGCCAGAGGAAAAAGCTTCTCCCTGCAATCAGGTCATTGATTAGAATGACCAAAACCGTGAATCCCTGTGATTCCTCACAAACCACTATGGATGGTATTAAGGACTAGGACAAATGGAAGTGCTTCACAGAAATGTAATTATATTGGAATCACTGCCACCCAAAAAGATAAAGATGGAAGAAAGAGAGAAACAAAAAGGAATTGATTGACCTTTCAAATGTAACAAGCTCCATAATTAGCCTTTGAAGTAAACATTGCAAGTGATTTTCTCTCCTCTGTTCAATTATCTTAACAATCTATTCACTATACCTCTGATTTTCTCTTGCATGAGTTAGTCACAGGTCAGCATTGGTAACATTTGTAAGGTCGGAACATCCAACTTGTAAATAAAGCTTACTCAAAAAGTACCCTATACCAAAACAAGTACTCAATGAGTAGTCAAGGGAATGATTCCATCTGATCGGTAATAAACTAAGTCCTCATTTGGCCGAGGCAAAAACTCGTACATAATCCAACTAATACGTAGGCTTGAGCAGGGACCCACCACTAGTGATTAATATTAGCATACTGGACCTAGCTGATAAGGGTGATTTGCTCAAAGACTTCGAGGCTCGATAAGATCCCGAATTGACCGTCATAGAAAGGATCTCTCGCCTATTATGATGTGCACTCTACCTCTTGTAGTAACTGCTCGAGCATCTTCTGAACTTGAGGGCATATCATTATTGATTTATTGCAACATAGGTTAGAGCACATAACACTAGTCAACTTTTGGAAGCTATGTGGGTCCAACTAAAATACTTCCTGATAGCAATCCATGTTAACTTCATCCCAGCTGATGTCATTTCAACAAAAATGTTTTGGGAAGGGGAGATAGGATTGCCCCTGCTTAAACAAGTGGAGTTAAGGCAATGAATTGGGCTCCACAAATAGGTAGTATACCAAATATGTCTCAAAAAGTTTCTATATATGCCACTAGCTGCTTTGATGCTCGTGTTTCGAGTGTCATTATAAAACAATCTAGCATTTAAATAAGAGTAAATTAGTAAAATAGTATAGCATTCTCTTCGACAAACTGCTTGTTCAAAATTCAAATGACATATGGAGTACTAAATTTGCTCTTAAAATATTCCGGGTGTAAATCTAACGAATGTTAGTAATAGGAACAAAATAGAAAATGCATAAGCGAATGAGCTAGTAGTTATAGCTCATTAACTTATGGGATTAAATACTTATTGAGAATGGCATTTTGCTGAGAATTCTTACCGAAGCGTTGCAGCAATTAATGGACCGGCAAGTACATCTCCACTAGTAGACACCATGACAGGATCAACCACCAAAGCTGCCTTCAAAAGTTTGACTAAGTCAATGCAGAAGCTATAACAATATAAATCAGCCAACCTGGTAACACTGCATACCTTTGACTGGAAACTCTCTCAGACAACAATAAAGAACCTTGACTATACCACTTGAAGGGAGCATGCCTGTTTTCACCTAAAATAATATCAGTATAAAATCAAGATCAACGTCTTCACGCTTCAGAAAATAGCATTAGCGAGGATCCTAAGTTACAATATTCGTCAAGTGCAATCAAAGAGGAATAGATCAAGAAATTGCAAGTTAATGGAGTTGACAAGGTGCAACAGCCTGTAAAATTGCCTTTACTAGAACACCGTAAACATTAATCCGCTTGAGGTGCAACTGAAAAAACTTCTTTTTGGTCAAGAAGAAGAACACCTTCCGAACAAAAAAAGATTAGAAACACATAAGAGAAACATCTCAATCACAGGAAAATCTAAGTCCATAAGATACAATTCCGGTCTTTTTCACCATCCATTGGCTTAATATATCCCTCTATAACCCTTCATAAAGTCCTTGTACATTTTAGAATCCTTAATAGCAGCACATCAGTGGTAGACACCTTCATTCACAATTCATTTTGATGCATGGACTCACTGGTCATCTATTACAAAGACAAACAATTACTCCCTCCGTTGCAAAATAAGTGACATTTTTGTTCTTGATCAAGAGCAAAAAGTGTCATTCATTTTAGGACGGATGGAGTACATAACAGTGCACCTCAGCCTACACAAGAACCGTCTACTTTCAATTTAGCACTTTGTGGAAACCCATAATTCATTCTAAACATAGTTAGTCAACCTAACTTCAAGCAGCAAAAATTATCGTATTCAGCACGGTTAGTAGCACAAGAAAATAAACTACAATCAGACAAAAGAAACTCACATGTCAACGGCACAAGGACATAAGTAACGTCAACTGTCTCAAGCAATTTATAATCATTTTTTAAAAAAAACATCAAAACAAACCAACTATAATCAGGGAATGCACCAATGGCACTGACAACTTACGACATCAACTCGCATATCAGATAGCACGGACTTCAACTGCTCTGCCACAAAATCCTCCGGCACCACATTGACACCCTAACAACCAAAAACAATAATCCAATATGAAACACCACCATAGGTTTGTCCAAACAATCCCACTATCTGTTTTGGAACATTTCCACTCCTATAATGTCCATGTTTGAAAAACTAAACTGCCAAAATTTACAAGTTTCCCCGTTTATACTTACTCCATTAAACTTTATAAACTATTTATATTTTAATTGAGAGGGAATTTTCAGTGTTAATGCTCTCTTTATAACAAATAAGTGATTTTTTTTTTCATCATCATGCACAGAAGTTCGTGAACAAAATTTGACGGTCATTCTGGGAAAGAGGGAGTAACCAATAAATCATTTTTCAGACTTCCAAATATATTATGGAAATAGCAATTAAACCTGAACTCCAACAGTGTTCTGGGCAGTAACAGCAGTGATGACAGTGGAACAGTACACTCCTCGGGCAGCGCAAGCCTTAAGGTCAGCCTGAATCCCAGCGCCGGCTCCTGAATCGGAGCCGGCAACAGTCAAAACATGAGGAATTTTAGGCTTAGAGGAATCATCTGTAATGGCAAGCCCAATTCCCCCTTCTTGCATAGCCTTGAAAGTCGAAGACTTAATCTGATGACACCCTTTACTTGAAACTTCCTTTGAGCTAAAGAGTAAACAATTCTGATAGCAATGCAGAATTAAATGAATATGGGTATTCAAGAAAATTGTCAAAATTAAGCGAGTAAAGCTTAATCTTGTGGATAAATTTACAAATTGTTTGTACCTTGTTGTTGATAAATGGGGAAGAATATGAAATGGGGATAAGCTGCAAAGAGGAGTAGAAGAAGCCCATGCCCGTGTGAGAAAGATTGCGGAAAGTATTTCTACAATTTCATGGCAGGACTTTTGCAAGTTGTTTAAACTTTGACTCCCACAAAATCTTTTCACAAGTCAATATATGTCAAATAAAAATTAAATAATGCAATTTACCTTATGAAAATGTAAGGATTTGATCAAAAATGTGATATATGATGATATTGCACTATTGACTAATTGAATATGAGATGATATGAATTATATGAGTTTATAAATTTAAAGATTAAATTGCCCTCATGATGTGAAAGATTTGAATGTGATGTGAGGAGAGAGAATGTGATGTGAAAAGTTTGAATGTGAGGAGAGAGGAGAGAATATGATGTGAAATGTTTGAATTGATTTGTGAGAGTGTATGTATATGGGTAATTGATGAAAAGTGTTTGATATTTATTTGTGATGTTGGGTGATATTTAAGGGTCAGATCATAAATGCGATATATGATGATATATGATGATATTGCACTGTTCACTATTTGAATATGAGATGATATGAGTGATATGAGTTTATGAAGTAAAAGACTAAATTGTTCTCATGATGTGAAAGATTTGAATGTGATGTGAGGAGAGAGAATGTGATGTGAAAGATTTAAATGTGAGGAGAGATGAGAGAGAATATGACGTGAAATGTTTAAATTAATTTGTGAGAGTGTATGAGTATGGGTAATAGATGGAAAGTGTTTAATATTTATTTGTGATGTTGAGTGATATTTGAGTAAGGCTCAGATCACAAGTCAGATATATCACAATATTTCAATATCTCAATATCAAACATATTTAATAGATTTTCAATATTTTAATCAAATAATACCCAACATCACAAATAAATATCAAACACTTTCCATCTATTATCCCTATCTATACACTCACAAATCAATTCAAACATTTCACATCATATTCTTTCTCCTCTCTCCTCACATTTAAACATTTTACATCACATTCTCTTTCCTCACATCACATTTAAATCTTTCACATCATGAGGACAATTTAGTCTTTTAGTTCATAAACCCATATCATCTCATATTCAAATAGTGAACACTACAATATCATCATATATCGTATTCCTGATCTGACCCTAAGATAATGAAAATATATGAAATATGTTTGATGTTGGGATATTCAAATGTTGTGATATATCTCACTCGTGATTTGAGCCTAAGTAAGATATTGAAAATATATGAAATATATTTAATGTTGAGATATTGAAATATTGTGATATATCTCACTTGTGATCTGAGCCTAACTCATACTGTCATTCATACATACATACATGATATTATTTTCTTACAATTTATTTTTTATGATTAAAATTAAATAAATCCAATATATCACAAATTAATTTTGCTAAATACAAACCATTTTAAAACCAATTACATAGAAACTTATATCTTGATTATTTAGGAAAGTAAATTATGTATCCCCTTCCTCTCGTTTCAACTATTCTCACTAGCTAATAATTCATATTTTTCATTTTATTATGGTCCATCCATCCTAACTTATTTGTTTGATTTGTTATTTATAGTATATAAATCAGTGTCCTCAGAAGAGGTGGAGAAAAAATGTTAATTATCCTATTATACTGATTATTATATTGTATCATATTGAAAATTATCAAAAGAATTTTATCGAAATTTGTCCTATCATTATCGTATCATACCGATTTATTTGGTAGGACAATGGTAATGAAAATAATTACCGTATCAAATAGGGGCAATTTAGTAATTTTAAATGTATATTACATAAAAAAAATTAAAAATATAATTTTTTTAGTTAATGTTCAAGCAATTTTCTTTGTTTAATATTGAAGATGTAATACTAATGTATCAATATTAAACTAAATTTAGTGTAATATTTGCTGCAGGTTTAAACTAGATTTTTAAACCTGTTGCTTCTGATGTAATACATGTTACTGCCTGCTCTCTGTATCTTAATCCTTAGTGTAGCCATTAGTTATTATAAAAACTTGCTGCAAGTTTAAACTAAATTTAGTTTAGTCATTAGTGTATAAACCAAGGTTAGATATTAAGTCCTCGTGTAATAGTAATGTATCATGCTATGTTAAGGCTTAGTTTAGACATTAGCGATCACAATTTTTGATTTTTTATTATTTTTTACCTTGGATTGAAAATCGATATTACTATTGTCCTATTGTGCCCTACCAAAAATTCGATAATACCAAAATTTTGGTAGGAAATGGTAATGAATTTTGAATTATCGGTAATGATAACAGTAATGAGATTTTGATACGATTTCCCTACCAAAACCATCCATAATCTTTAGGGCATGTGTCAAAATGGTAAAAAGAATGACGAATAGGACTCAACGCGGTAATGTACGAATGCACATCATATATTTTACTTCCTCCATATTAATCCAAAATAGGATCGATGGAGGACTCACATAATTAGTTGTATACTATTAAATAATATGTCTCAACCTTTTTTTTAATATATAAATTAGTTTTATACTATTAATTGACATTAATATTATGAATAATATCTTTTACAACTTTCAAAAAAATACACTCTCTTTTGCTACTATTCTCTCTCTCTCTCTCTCTCTCTCTCTCTCTATATATATATATATATATATATCCTACCAACACCCCGTAGTCCCCCTTTCCTCCCACACATATCACCCCTCTCACCCCCAGGGCATATATCACAGTGACAAAGGGGAAGACGGATAGGGCTCAGCGCGGTAGCGTGCAGGGTTCGATTCCCCGCAAGTTGGAATTGACTCTGTTATAAGCGGGAGTGACCTAAGGGTTAAGAGCACTGGGTCTATTCGTTAGCTCTTCACCCTGGCTCCTGTGATGCACATCCTGCGATTTACCTTCTCCACGTTGGCTCAGGACAGGGTCGGTGGGGGATTGCCGGAGTTGCAGTCTCAACCTTTTTTTTTTTTTTAATATCACCCCTCTCTATCTTTATTTCTATAATTTATATTACAAGGAAAGGTTAAATTACTATAGATGAAGGGTATAAAGGTGATACAACATGCATTAAAAAAAAAATGTGCACAGCCTCAGCTACATAACTAATAAGTAGGTGGACCAACCTCGTAGGCCACGTTGTATTTTTTTTTTGTGTAAGAAAAAATGCGACAAATGTATATATTTTAAATGATTTTAATTAAATTATTTATATTATTTAAATTATTACTAAAATTTATAATTTTTAAAATTATTAAATAAATTTATATTATTTAAATTATTACTAAATTAATAATTTTTTAAATTATTAAATAAGTTTATATTATTTAAATTATTACTAAAGTTACCACTAAAATTAACATTATTTAAAAAAAAATAAATTATTAAAAAGAATTGATTCCGTGCCGTCGAGCACGGGTTACTTCTAGTCTTTTTACATATACATTTATCTAAAATATATTTAAATAAGTTTTTTTTTATTATAATAATATATTTTTTAAATTCTAAATAGTTGTACTATTTATTTTTTTTGGGGCACATATACACACCAGTATTGAATATTATACATGATTGCCACTCTCATTTTCACTAAATTGTTGTCTCGATTGCCTCTTAATCCACATAATTTTCTACGGATTGTTTTTAAAATCATTGCCTCCCATTATATCTCAGTTTTTTTCAAATTGTTTGCAAAAAATTCAAAAATAATGTTTACTTTGTTAGTTTTAAAAATAGGATATTCTCTCACTAATTAGCTATTATTTTTATATACTCGTTTACTTAATTTTATATCCTAACAAATATCACATCAAATTACAACTATCAACCTTTCTATCTGTCTCTTTTCATCACTATCATGTGATTATTTAAATTTAGAGGGGCAATCATTTCGAAATTTAACATTCCACAAAAAATAACATAAAAATCAAATGAAAAGAAAATACAAACAAAACAATCCAATAAATCATCAGTTCAAACACACCCATAGAGTTCTAATAGTTCATGCATGTTTAGTACAAATTATTGCAACAAAAAATATCAAAGCAACAATACAAAGGTAAAAACATTTTTAATTTACATCTTATATGTAACTTATTAACAGTGTTTGCATGTATCATATTATAAAATTTTTCAAATAAATTGTTATTTCTAAAGATATAACTTGAACACCGACACAAGACAAGCAATACCACCATTAAGCTGTGTAATTGAGCATTTATTCATTTATACATACAAATTTTCATTTGAATAAATATAACTATACCAATTAGATACGATAAATATTTTTTATGTACGAACAACTCGTGAATTGGAGTTGAACATGTGTTTGTTTGATGTTTGTTATTGTTGTGATTTCTAAATAATTATTAAAATAAGTTAATTAAACGAACTAAAAAAGTAAAATTAATAAGAGTTAAAAAATGAGCATATACTATGTTACTAGTGATTGCTCGTGTCTTAAAGACACAGTTCATGTGTCAGTGTCAAGTGTCCCATTTATTTATGGGGCCCACACCTACGTGATACAACACTGTGTTGTTGCTTGCTAGTTTTCCTCCATCGTGCGTCTCTTTTCCTCCGATCGCGCACATTCAAGTAGTACAGCAACATCAGGTAGCAGCCTTCAACTTTTTGACAATCTTTTCAATATCATATTGCATTCATAATCACCATTTAATCTCCTTATTACTATTCAATGTATTCATCCCATCTATAATTTATACCGTAGATAAGAAAATATTATCAAATGCCTTAACTACATTAGTTAAACATTCAAAAATAAAATTATGAAAATATTTTACATGAAAATTAGTAATTGAGCATTGAATGATGTGAGCAATTACATATTTATTAATTTTTAATTAAAAGGTATTTGTATTTATGAATGCTAAAATAGTGCCATTAGAAAACTTGTAAGCATTTTTCAAATAATAATAATAATAATAACAACAAATGTGCACCCCCAATATACCTCTACTTGAATTTTTAAAGGAACAAATAAAAACAATGTTATGGACGAATTACACACACCGCTGAAATGGGCAAATTATATTAAGCGCCCACGCGCTTAATATAAGGAGCGCCCCTCCGCGCGCGTGAGTTTCACTCCTTCACTAAGCGAGTGAATATATTTAATGTTCATTAATTAAACTTGCTGTGTTCATTGATCAGAAAATGAAAAGTTCATTAATTAAACATGATGTGTTCATTGATTAAAAAATAGAATGTTAATTAATTAACCATGTTGTGTTCATTGATCAAAAAACAGCTATAAATTGAGGTTTTTGTTTAAATTCAAAATTTTAAAATCATGCTTAATATTCACTTTTTTACTGAATTTCGAAATTAACAAATTTAA
>JAOWAN010000047.1:5375752-5392869 GCA_028566635.1 Lobelia cardinalis | reverse complement strand
CATTAATTAAACATGTTGTGTTCATTGATCAGAAAATATATATAAATTATGATATCATGTTCATCATTTTCATCATTTATGTTCATTACATATAAAAAAAAAATTTCGGAAGGTGTAAACACGCGCAGACGCTTATAATATTAAGCTCCAGTGCGCTTAATATACTAACAGGCTGAAATGACCGTAGAAACCAGAACCGGATGCACAAAGCGACCGGCCCGGCCCGGCTTCCAAATGAAATGGGCAGAGACCTAAATTAAAAAAATTAAATGCAATCCAAAAATTTTATCCCGCCACTATATCCCGCGCTTCGATTTTGAAGCACCACCTCAATTCCAACCCTTCCCTCATCTCTTCGCTCACATCGACCGACGGCTTCCACCTATTTCCACCGCCGCAGGCGCATACATTCCATTCCTCAACAAAATCCGGCCGGCATCCTTCAGGTTAGCATTTCTTCGCACGCATCCTAGGCAACACACGAACCAACCGTTTGACACGAACTTGTACATTCCTATGGGTGGGGGGAAAGGGCAAATGGCTGTGTGCTCAAGTATGAAAGAGACGGAAATGGTGTGGGGGAGGGGGAAGAAATGTGATTTGCTTCTCCTAGCTTTCGCACACCCCTTGGATTAGGCTTTTAATCATTGCACTTGCTTTTTAGGTTATTGTGGAAAGACATTATGTGATAACTTTTTGAATAAAAGGATTAATCAAGATATTCCATAATCACCAAATGCCTCTTTTGAACGTTTTCCCTTCTGAAAGTGAGTCACTTCTATATGGGTAAGTGGGGAAGGTAGACCTTTCCAATGTCATCATATATAATTTTTTTGTGCTAAGGAGCAAATATTTAGTACAACTAACTCGACACTACATTGAGGTTTTCCCCGAAAGGCCTTCGCCATGTGTTATCTGCATGAATTCCTTTTTAAGTACGAACTTCTTGATGGAGTACTTAATGCTAGCAACACCTACATGGGATCAAGACGACACATTTGTGGGCCACGTTTGTGTGAAGTACTCTCAGCGCATAATCAGAGACTGACCAGTGTATACTGTTGTAATGCTCCTGACCTCGATAGCAACTTAGATCTGTTGCAGGCCATTTAGTTATAGCACGTAACACAATTGACAGTAGGGGGACTTTTCAGCACTTACTGATTATAAAAGGCAAGTGAAATGACAGAATAATAATTATATATTTTTTGTATTCCGACTTATCTATTATGTTTATTTTATATGGCTCCTCCCGCAGCCCTGCCCCACTTCAGATGATTTTATAGCTCTAGTACTTTTCATATTCTAACTTTCCTGCTTCTTGGCATCTGGTCTTGCTTACTCATTATTGTCTTTCCTTATATTTGCAGTAATGAGTTATAGAAGTCATTTCTAGTTATGGTTTTAGTGCAGGATATGATTAGTAACACTATGTGAACATACTTGTGAATGACCAACGAAAATTTCATGAGGCAAGGGCAGCATCTCCATTTCTTTTCCTTCTTACATTTACTTGTTATTGATATCATCGTTTTCTAATTTTGAATGGTCCACTCTTATTGGTTGATATTCAGTGGAAGTGGATCTAGCAGAGGTTCGAACTGCAGCGAAAAATTCCCAAAGGTTAATTGGTCTGAACATGTCAATGCACTTGATAATTTTTCAAGGCAAAGTGAATGTTTGACTTCCAATTTTCTCTTCTCCTTGTCAACACAAAGGCCAAGTATTGAAGGATCAATGGCTATGAGCATAGGGTACGTCATTCACAAGATATTCTACAAATGAACTTGCTAAATACCGTGTTTCTTTGCTTATAATGTGTTATGGTCTATCTATATTCCCGTAACTTAATTTCTTACAGGTCTTGTGATGTAATATAGAACAGTAATGAGGACTCATTATATACACATACTGTTTTTGCACTTCCTTCAGTCCTGGATAATGGTATATTTGTGTTGGCAAGTAAAAGCATTTCCATTGCCTAAATTATGCTGTAACTAGATGCTGCGAATTTTGTACGCCAGTCTTTTGAACTTCTTGAAAATTACTATCTACATTCTTCATCTCTAGGACATTTTAGTTGCTATCAAATGACATAGATGTCTGAGGATTATGGCTAACAAAATTCATGCAACATTTAAGTACTTTTTTCTCACTTGTAACTTGTCAAATCAGAAAAGTATTGGCAGATATTTATTGGACCTTTATCTGCTTTCATAATTATCATAAGCTCTTTCTGTTTACTCCAGATCAACTGCTTGTCAAGTTGAGAATGTTAGAAAGGTGCTCAGTTCACAAGTTGATAAGGTAATACAAATATTGCCATATACCTGTCACATAACTTTCATTCTTTCAAACTCTTTTGCTATACTGTTGTTTCTTTCATGGAGTATGGTCCTTTTGATTGTTTATTTGATTTTCTCATAAATTTAAATGAAATTCTTGCCGAATTTTTTTTCTTTCAATCTTTGTTTCCGTCACATTGGATATGTGATTTGCGATGGGAAAGGAGATATATTGGTCTAGTGTCTTATTATGTAAACTTTTATTTCTAAGTTGTTGTGGGGTGTAGGGTGTGGGTTTTAATTTTTGTAATTGTATTTAAATTTACCATTTATTTTTCTTGCCTTTACTTTTGTAATCAATGTTTAAGACAGCTTTGTGTGGGCGAATATTTCTGAAGACAATCTTTTGACATGGTAGTTTATAAAATTTGATGTTCTATCAGGCATGGCAAGTTCTTTCCACCCTTAAGTTATCTTCCAAGACTTATAGAGCACCTGGTAAAAGTGAGCTGTTACTTAAGGACAGTGGTAGTGCTTCCTTTCAAGATGTCCAGTTAGGTACCTCCAATGTGAATAACAATAATTGGATAACGCAAGGTTTCAGAGAAAGGAGTATGCATATTAGTGAACGTGGGCCCACAGGAACCACTGTTACACCGGGTTTTGTTGATGTTACTGATACCAGAAAGGTTGTAAGGATGGAAACGGATGGTTATCCATCAACACCGACTCTTTCTCATGGAAGCGTCATAAATGAATTAAGGAGTGATAGTGCAGCACATCAAAGCCACTCGAAGGGGATCCAGCAGACAATGCTTGATGACATTGATGATGATGATATTCTCGAGGTAATTCATCACACCCACTTCCAAGATTGCAGCTGAACACTACTTTTACTTGATAAAAAAGCACAAAGTCAAGCAGGTTGGAGTATTTTCATAGATTGTCTTTATCAAATGCTGTGGACTCGCAGAATATTTTTTGTGGTTAAGATGCTTTAAATATTACTAGTATATATTATTGGCCTTTCACTGACAAGTGTATTTCAAGTATCTTTAGTCATATGTTTTAAGCATCTGATTCATCATTTTCAAGTTTCAGAATCTTGATGTGGACCGAATTGTTATGGAACACTACCAATCATCTTGCACGCCACAGTCATCAATCTCTACGCTTCCACCAATCACCCCAACTGTAGGCAATTTTAATGTTGCAAGAAATGAAGATATAAATTTGCCCCCCGAGTTGTGTATAGACTGCAGTCATGGTTTTAAGGTACACTGTCTCTCTCTCTCTCTCTCCCTCTGATTGTCTATTGCAATGTCATCTCCATTCAGGCAAGGTTCTTATGCCTATTTTCTGGAATTGGTTCAGCTAGGGCTTTGCCCAGAAGCTGAAAACCATTTACAGATTATGAAAGATATGCTCATTGCTATATCAAATGATCTTCTTGACGATGTTGGTGACCTGAATCCAGCTCAGATAGAGAAGCTTCGTCAAGACAGGTTAGTTGTCGACTTACCTCCTTCAGTTTGTTACCAGATAGGCAGAAAGCTAAGCTGTTTTTAGGGGCCTGGAAAGCATAAGAAACAAGAAAAAGATAGTTAGAGACTGCAGGTTGTTCAGGCCTCTAGGCCCATTACGAATGATGAGGAATGAATAATATTGTTTCTTCCTTTTTCTTGTTTTCTCCTTTTTAATGTACTATATACATCTCGTTCTTCTCAGATTATTAGATCTCATACTTTTTAATATGCTTTCATGGTTGATTTCAGGCTGCAGCTGAATAAGCAAATCCAACAACTTGAGAACTATCTTCGCTCTATACCAGTCTGTGTGGGAAGACAAAATTCACATTATTCTGCCTCCACAGCGTCTAGAACTTTTCAGTATGAAACTCCTTCAACAATTGCATCGAGGGTTAATCCAACAAGACTTGATGGCCGGTTGGACATGTGCAATGAGCCAGATGAGCTGAACAGATGGAACTCATCGTCAGTTTCATTTTCTTCAGTGGGCAACTTTGATGTTTCTTCAGCTCCTGTAGAGAGGGAACCATTCATCCCAAAGTATGTCGATGTCAATTATATTGAAGGGTCCAACAACAAAGAGTGGAGTACTAGGGATTTTCCATGGACGAAGAAGCTGGAGGTATGACCTGTTGTTAATGTTAATATCATATTTATTGACGAAACGTGTCCTGACTATACTGCATTGGCGCCATTCTCAGGCCAATAACAAGAAGGTCTTCGGAAATCACTCTTTCCGCCCTAATCAAAGAGAGGTGATAAATGCAACAATGAGTGGCAATGATGTTTTTGTTTTAATGCCAACAGGAGGAGGAAAAAGCTTAACATATCAGGCAAGAAAATTTTCTTCACTAACAATTTAAGATTCTTTGTCACTGTTTTCGAATTGGTGGTAGCACTAGTAATTGCATATCTTAACATGTTTTAGGTAACATGCTGTGATTTAGGGGCTTTGGCAACACAACACGACACTCCACTGCTCTGATCTTATCGTTTTAGTATCTATCATTCTATTGCTATTAACTATGCCATTGTATTCAAGGTCGCCTACCCAGGCGGAAACAAAAGTCCCACTCACGACCCATGCAACAAGTATAGGGGTTAAAATCGTGCCTAGACGCACAAGGTGCAGGTTGGGGCTTCGCCTCTGTTGAGGTGCACAATTTACATTAGGAACACACTTTATGACCATAAGCACGAAGCTTCGAGGCCCTTTGATGCGGGCCTCTTGAAAGCAGTCAGCATATTCAATCAGGAGGCTCATATTCAGTGTACTTGATTGCTAAAAAGCACTCAATTACTTCCCATGGGGAAGCCCAAGAGCCAATAAACCTGGAATAATTAAATAATTAGACTTACTTGAATACTCAAACTTAGATCTATTCCCTCCAAAGAAACCGTAAGGGCTGAAGCTCTGATGCTGATCGACTACCAGTATTCCATGGGACTTCTCCCTCCGGTGAACCCTCCTCCAGTGAACTAAAGTACCTACATCTCTTCTTCCTCTCTTTCTTTTTTTTCTTCTCTATTTTTTCCTTTCTTCTATTTTCTTCGATGTTCTGGTTTCTGAATCTGATTTTTTCCTTTCTTTTCTTCTTCGCTTAGCCTCTTCATTTGTATTTTGTTAAACAAACTCTTTTGACAGATTTTCCCTGAAACATAGCAATATTTTTGTTACTTATTAAACAAACCCTTATTCATTTTCCCAATCAGAGAGTAACATAGTATGTTTTTTTGACAATTCCCTGTTTTTTGTCTTTCCTGTTTTCGAATCTGCTTCTCCTTTTTCCTTTTTCTTTTTTTGGTGAAGCTAAATATGTTATAGTGTGATTTCTCATTTATTTTGCAAAACAGAGTAAAAGCACATTCCTTTTTTTCCTGCGTAAAGTTACTTTCTTATACTTATCACTAATGTTTTTCATCTTTTTAACTATGCACCTCACCTGCATGAATCCCATACCTTGCCTCGGGCCTCAGGCTCCAGCGGGTCTGTGCGCCTCACTGCGTTTTTCACCTTTAACAACTATGGTAACAAGCCACATCAAGTAAGAACGTTGGAACAGTTAGTTCATAGGGACTGCCATTGTATAACCATTCATCAACAGTTGCTGCTTCCCATATCGTGTAAAAGTGCTAAGTTGGAGTATGGCACCTGAAAAATATTGTTGCCATAAAGTAGAAATCGTAAAACAGGTTCCTAAAAATCATCAATATCTATTGGAGGAGCGGCAATGAAGGCGATTCATACAGAAGTTTTGGTCAATAGGGAGGGATCATTAGAACACCAAACTATAGTGGGCTAATTGCTCTAGCCGAATACTTTTAATTGCTCCAGTTTCTTCTTTTCAGTATTATGGTCTAGTACAGATGATCTTTGCAGAACGTGGCTGTTCTGTTTGACTGCAGTATTTTGCTTAGTCAAGCTTTCCTTTTCAATTTGAGTGTTTGCTCCTTATGTTAACATGCTTTTTTTTTTTTTTAAAATATTATCATAGAGTTCATATCTGGAATCGTATTCCAATAAAAGGAATTATCGGATTGTTCTGATGATATTTTTTCTGCAGCTCCCTGCTCTTATTTGTCCAGGTATCACGTTGGTAATTTCACCTCTCGTTTCGCTGATCCAAGATCAAATAATGCATTTATTGCAGGTATATTTTCCCAGTTTTATACCACTGAGCCTGTTTGTCTTGATCTGGATCCAGTAGCTGTCTCACATATGTAAATGTTTTTTTTTTGCTACACCATAGGCGAACATACCAGCTGCTTATTTAAGTGGCAGTATGGAGTACTCTGAGCAACAGGAGATTCTTAGAGAGCTTTCATCCGACTATTCTAGATACAAGCTGTTATATGTCACTCCAGAGAAAATCGCGAAGTGGGTGCCTCTTTCCTTAGTCTGAGTGACTTGTCTTCAAAATTCGTAGTGTACTGGCTACAAATCTCTTATTAAGCATGATCCATACAGGTCTTCATGCATATGTAGATGTGAATTCTAGTCTGGAACCAGGCATTGCTGATACTCTGTTTTATTGTATTCTAAGACATCAAAGTACTCATACATGATTGCAGAAGCGATGTTTTGTTACGGAAGTTGGAGAGCCTACATGCTCGACAGTTGCTAGATAGGATTGTTATTGATGAAGCTCATTGTGTAAGCCAATGGGGACATGATTTTAGACCAGATTATCAGGTGATGATTTACTTTGACCTTGTACTTATTTGCAGTTCTTCTAGTTGTTGCTCCTTAATGATATATGGTACCTCATACAGGGTCTTGGCATCTTGAAACAGAAGTTCCCAAAGATACCAGTGTTGGCTTTGACTGCTACTGCCACGGCAAGTGTTAAAGAAGATGTTGTACAGGCTCTCGGTCTTGTTAATTGCATTATTTTTCGGCAAAGTTTCAACCGCCCGAATTTAAGGTAGTGGTTGAATACAGATGCAAGTTGTTGTGAATTCTGTGACAACTTCTGGTTTTGACGATATTGTAGGTATTCAGTTATACCCAAGACGAAAAAATGTTTGGATGACATCAATAACTTTATCAAAGATAATCATTTTGATGAATGTGGCATTATCTATTGTCTTTCGCGAATGGATTGCGAAAAAGTCGCTGAAAAACTACAGGTTGTCCCTTTCTCATGCACTTTGTTTTAAACTGAATTTGCTACAAGCTTACAAGTGTACTGCATAGACATTGTACTTTAAAAGATATGGTTAGTTCGTGTAATTTTCATGAAAATAGTGAAATATCTTTGACAATAGTATGGCCTACTTTATATATCTTCTAATTTTCAAGTTTTAAACTGAATGGCTATCTTCTTTTACATAGAACACTTAATTAAAATCTTACTGTTATCAGATGCATGTTTGGCATGCATAAAGCGGGCGGGACTCTTCCATCATCAACTCTACTCATAGGAAGACCCTGGAAGTTTATTCATCAATTCTATTGTTTGTTTCTATCCCATGTCCTCTCAAGATGGTGCTCGTATTTGGTTATGGGGAAATATTTGGATGAGGGGTTGGAGGGTGCTTCATTATGCTCCATATTTCGTTGTCTGGTTCTCTTCTATTCAAAGCTCAAGATAATTTGTTTCTGCATTGTGACGCTGCTTGATTTTCTCTTTGGCACAGATTACATGGAGTATTAGGTGATGAGTGGGTTTTTCCTAGTTCTATTTAGTCTCCGCCCCCATGTTTTTTTTTGCGGTTGGGTTGGGTTGGGGGTGGGGGAGTGGTGAGGTGAACATAGGAGTATGTTCTGGCAATGTGGTATATTAGCTGTCCTTCAGGGTATTTGGACTAAGCAGAATCCCACAATCTTCAGAATTCAATCATCGTGGAGATAACTAATGTGGGATAAAGTGGTCTTGTTTTCCTGCCTTTGGGCATCAACAAGGGGTGCCTTTCAAGCAGTCTCTATTTTAGTGATCCAATTTCAATGAGACTGGACTTCCTGACTCTTTTAGCTTCTGCTCTAGTCTTTTTTTGTAGCTTAGCTTTGCTTTTGTAACCTTTCTGGGTGGATTTCTCATCCACTGTTCTGTATTTCTTGTTACATATTCCTTATTTCTAATATGTTTATTTTCTAATGAAAAAATCTTTTTCCTTTCATGTTCACAGACCAACGTTATCATTTCATTCTATTAATTGTTTATCCATAAAAGAATTCTAGTACATTACAAGTTAATGTTGATTACACATATGTACCATCATTAATGTATTTCTAAAGCGTATTACTAATATTCCATTAAAATTATTTGTTAAGGTGATTATTATTCTAAATTGATTTGCTAAAATAGTGGAGTCATTTCAATTTTGTTTGTATGTTATACGTCAACTATAATTTCTTAAAGTTTCTCATGCTTACTTAATTGCTCGATGCAAAGTACACATTTCAAATTGAGTTTGCTATTTTTATTAGGGATGTAATGGTTTGGGTCCATTTGGTTTGCTTTGAGTAAATTTACAAGTCGACCCGCATGTTAGTGGATATTAAATATTGAAACCGAACCAACCCATATGAAGTTTGGTACTATTATACAATTTGTAATTTTAGATGTTGATAGTTGAAACCGAACCATAGAGTGCTTCAAGTAATTTTTGATAGGATGGATTCAATTTGTAAACTCCTTGGCTGAAACCAACTATCTACTAAAATGATTCTAAAATACAAATGTAACAATGTTTTCATCGTATTTTTCGAATGAAACTGATGTATCCACATCTAAAATATGTCGTAATATGTTTTGGATGAAGGATCTATGCACCTGTGCATTTATTTTGGATGCTGTATCTACGGATAGTAAATTTAGAAAAAGGCTGCAGCTGATGCTAAATTTACTTCCTACCATTTCCTTTTCCTCCATCGAAATGCTGGAATGGAGCAGGCTAGCTGAATGATTGGATATATCTATATTCTATATCAAATAAAATGTTTATATCCTAGTGACTCATGAGAACATATTCTTCCCTTTATAGGAGTGTGGACATAAAGCAGCATTTTACCATGGTAACATGGAACCTGATCAACGGGCATTCATTCAGAAGCAATGGAGTAAAGATGAGATTAATATAATCTGTGCCACTGTAGCATTTGGAATGGGTACACTCAAATTTCTCTTGTTGCTGGTTTAGTGATAACTATCGTTTAATAACACAAGTATTTCAGGTATCAATAAACCAGATGTTCGGTTTGTTATACATCATTCTCTCCCAAAATCTATTGAAGGTTACCACCAGGTAATATATTGTAATTATCTAGCCAGCCGCAAATTTTCCATAATAATATATGAGATATGATGTTGGCATATTCATTTTGGTGTTCATTTTGTTTGCCGTGTTATAGGAGTGTGGTCGTGCTGGCAGAGATGGCCAGCAGTCATCATGCGTGTTGTATTACAACTATAGTGATTATGTAAGTCCTTGCCCTAAGTATTGTCCTGCTTTTGTATAGTTTGAAATCCAGTGTTAGCTATTGGCTAGTTGAATACACTTATTTCCTTTGTCATGTTTATCTACGTATTCATGTGGTCTATAAACATGTTCACGTTGCTATAATCCTGTTCTGAAGATTCGAGTCAAGCATATGCTTAGTCAAGGAGCTGCAGAGCAAACTCCCTTTGCATCAGGGTATGGTCGTGCAAGCTCCGTAAATTCAGGAAGGATGCTGGAAACAAATACTGAAAACCTTTTACGAATGGTACTTGTTATGAGCCATTTTGCTTATGTTTATGTTGGTATTAACATAATAGGATGTTTTTTTTTTTTTGACAAGACATAATCACTTATTTGTCAGATTTATGCATTTCTTTTTCAGGTCAGTTACTGTGAAAATGATGTTGATTGTCGACGTCTCCTACAACTTATTCATTTTGGCGAAAAATTTGATTCTGTTAACTGCAGAAAAACATGCGACAATTGTACCAAGATGCAAATTCTTATTGAAAAGGATTACACTGAGATAGCAAAGCAATTGGTTAGGATAACAATGCCAATTTCAGTTCCATAGAGTGCCTTTGTTGGTTTCACCAAAAATCAATTTTCCTTGATGTATGTGCAGGTTAAATTAGTTAAGTTAGCAGGACAGAAATTCTCTGCTTCTCACATCTTGGATGTCTACAAGGGCTCCTTAAGCCAAATTGTAGTTCCCTAACCATCAAACAGGCTGTTCCCTTTTTAGCTTTATGCGTTTCAACACCTAATTTAGCATATTGTGAACACTGTAGGTTAAAAAGCACGGACACGAGACCTTAAACCTGCATGGAGCTGGAAAGCATCTTGGAAAGGGGGAGGCATGCCGTGTACTCCGCCATCTTGTCATTGAGGATTATCTTCTTGAGGATATAAAGAAAAGTGATGTCTATGGATCTTTATCATCGGTTTTAAAGGTACTAAGTTGGAATTTCTGTAGCTTTCTTTCTTATACGCTTCTGTCATACATCCATGTTGAGGGTGAATTGCTTGTTGCCTCTTATTTTTCTGTTATCAATTGCATATTTCATCTGTCTAAAGAGTCGTATTTTTGCTTGAACTTTGGTTTCAGGTGAATGAATCAAAGGCTTACAATCTCTTCACTGGTGGTCAGGCAGTTAAATTAAGGTCCTATATTTCATTTAGCTATCAACTCAGCTTTTCCTTGTCATTCCTTTTTAATAATAAGAGTATCATTTAGTCATTAAAGTAATTCGAAAGCTCTTTCTGGATGGAGTTGCAAACTTATGATATCCAAGGTAATGTGTAGAAATTTTTTGATATATGGAGATAATTCATTTGCTGCGTAAGACAATTATTGAAATATAAGTCATGGAAGGTAAGTGTACCCCCAGGGTCAAAGGTTCACTGGGGCAGTGGAGTAGGGTACTCCGAGACGGGAGTTACTTGAATATAGCTGCTATCACGGAATGGCTCCACATGAAATAAGAAGCAGGGAACTAGGGAGAATATCACGGCTGAACTTGGGAGAGAGGGCACCACATATGATAAGTGCTGCATATCAGCTCCCGACACATTTTTGTCAGGGTCCCTTGTAACTCTATTTTGTTATCAGAGCAAAGGTCTTTATGTCCTTAGGAAGATCCAGGGTGACATACTCCTGCTCTCAGCCACCAATCAGAAACTCCAATAGATCCCAGTATCAGTATGCTCACAGAGAGTACTTTTACAAATAGTGAGGCCCATAATCCCATTAAACAATTCTGGGGAGATGCCCTACCCAGGGTTCCTTTGAAGCTGTGTAGCTCATCTTGTCTTCTTATGGAGCACTAGGCGGATGTCGTCCTTGGCTCTGGATGATGTCTACTCTTGGGAATGCTACCAGCGGCTCAAAATTTTGGCTCTAACTGCCTTCCGTGAGTTAACTTGTTTTGTAAACTCTATGAGACACTAACAAGCTACGTAGGGTGTCCCAGGTGCTGTCTTGCGTAGTGGGTGCAGGGTGTCTGTGTCCCTCTTTCCCGTGTTAATGGTCCAATGGAACGTGGTTTTCGGCCATCCTCAGTTATCCGATGTGTATATTGATGATATGTAGATGCTAATGTAGAAGTCCTTTTGGGCAGCTGCATGAACAGTCAAGTGAGCAAATGAGAGCACAAGTCTGAGCTGCTACTTCATGAAATTCCCTGTTTTGAGCCCGTGAATTTTATCCAGGCTTGCACTAACTTGACTTGGATTGTCTTAATATCCAGCAGAATAGCTAAAGTAGGACCGGAATGGGAAATAACATATTTGAACAATTTTTGACCTGACCTGTCAGCATTTCTCTAGCATAACCTGGAGTTCCACACCTGGAAGGATCATTAACAAGAAGTCGGTTGAATTAGTTATCTACTCTGATGTTTGTTCTTTTTTGAGATAGCGAATGATGTATACAAACATTATAATATAAGCACCATGCTGATATCTAATTGGCCATGCAGATGCCCTTCTGCTGCTAAAACATCTAGATACGAAGCAACTCCAGCAAAAGGTTTACTAACTTCAGGAAAGCCAAGTTCTTCGCAAGTAGATACTCCTGCCCAACCTCAAGCAGATGTAGACTTGGTATGTTGTTTACGTAGATGCTTCTGTGGTTTTCAGCTCCAGCATCATTCAACACTTGTATCATCCCAAGTTAATGCTACAATTGCTATGTTCACAAATCAATTTTATTTTGAACAGAAACTCGCAAGCAAGATATATCAGTCTCTGCGACTGCTTCGAACTACTCTTATCAAGGAAGCAGCGGACGGCACCATGGCATATCACATATTCCAGTAAGCTCTTTTCAAACTTCCAACATTAGTCAAGTTCTCTTTCGGATTTCAAGTTCTTACCAGCTAATTGTTTTATTATTATTGTTATTCGTGGTTGTATTCCTTATGAAACTTCATTTACAAGCTGTTTCTTTTGATGTAGCAATGCAGTACTGGAGCGAATTAGTCGGAGGATACCAAGGACTAAGGAAGAGCTTCTGGAAGTTGATGGCATTGGGAAGTGAGTTTTCTATAGCCACAAAATTAAAAGGAAAATGAAATATGGTAGTAGTTATAGATTTAAGTCATGATTATTTAGCAGATGTATATAATATTGCATAAACTTATGTTTTTAGGGTAAAGGTAAACAAGTATGGAGATAAAGTGTTGGAAACCATTGAAGCTACCATAAAAGAACACCACGCAACAGACAAAAACAGCAGCAGCAGCAACGACAGCTCTGATTCTGCAAAGAGAAGAAGAGAAGCAGCTATGAACTCAAATGGCGATTTAAAAGATGATGATTTCGTTGCCACAAGCACAAGTCGATCAAAGAAAAGGGCAACCGAGAAAAGTGCCAATAATAGTCCCGGCGAGGAGTCGGATTACTATGGCCAATTGCTCGATGATGATCTAGATATTGCCGATGCCATCTATGAAGCTGAAATGAATGGCTCAAACTCAAAAGAAAACCAAAATGGTGCAAGAGTGCTGCCATCATGGAAGACACCAGGAAAAAGGGTTCAGAATTAAAAGTCCATGTGTTTCAAGTTACTCACGCCTTCAAGAAAGATTCGATAATTTAGGTCATTGCTTTGCTGCTATCGTGTTACATGAGGGGAAATTCATTATCCAGTTATGCATACTGGTTGGTTGATCAGTTTTTGTGGCGTCGTAATGTGGCCTTTAGTTGTAACAGAAGATATACTACATTTTCTTTTCTGTGCATGTGGGCCTATAAATTATATAGGGTTTAGTTAATATTCCCCACTAGTTGTAGGAGGTTAGTAGTGTCTTTATTTTTTCTTTTCCAAAATGTCTTCCTAATCAATGTTTCAATCATTGCATATGTATTTTTTACATGCATTAAATACAAGCACATTTTTTTATACATGGTTTTGACATTAATACCCCTCTAAGTAAATATTAAAAATTAAAAAGTGAGCATTTTGGGAAAAAAAAATGGGGACATTGCTAACCTCCTACAATTAGTGGGGATATTAGCTAAACTCAATTATATAATTGTATATATATATATATTTCCCCAGAATAATGTGTTTTAAAGATGTGCATTCCATATTTCCCAAGTGAATTTGCATCATTACAGCAGTATGGAGACACGATTTGAGTTGTTCTGTCCTTCTTCGATTCCTCTAGGGATTCTCCTTTCCGCATTAATACCGACTTCCAGTTCATAACACAGATGCGAACCTCTAAAAGTGTACTTTACACCCACAGGAATTACACCTTAAAGTGTTCTTCCTCTTCTTAACAAATCTGCAGGATAGGAAATATTGACCGGAATCCCCATGTGTACGAGTATATAAGGTTTTTTCATCTAAACATGCTGAAAGTCAAAGCTCCTAAGATAGGCAACTTATATGGGGCATCTCTGTGGGCAGGTGTAATATGGAGTACTTTTTAGGGTAAGTGAGAGTTAAAAAAAAAAAAAAAACCCAGTAATAATAACTAGTTATAACTGATTTTCATAATTGTAGGTAATTAAACAAACCTCTTAACACATTTTTTACACATTTTTCGTATAATTTTTTCCAAAATTTTGATTCTAACATATACGGATATTAAAAAATTCAGCATTTCTAGTATAAAATTTTAAAATCTTAATTCAAAATTCGATTTCATGCCGCTGAATACGATATTTATTTTGTCAGTGCTTAACGTTTATTTATTTCAACGTTGAATTCATTTTTTTATAACATGTACGTATAAAAAGTGCTCGTGTGTTCATTTACGTATAAATTGTCTTCATAATTTTTAACGTTTGATTCATTTTATTATAACATGTTACTCAGTTTGAGTGTTTGATATGTTATAAAATTGTTTGTTTGATTTATTTTGTCAGTATTTAATGCTCATTTCCTTACTTGTAACATTTATTTGAACCATTTTAAAATTTAGCATTCCAGTTAGAAGTGTTCATTTTTTTGGTGCTTAATATTCATTTTCTTATTTATTAAATTCATTTATACATATTGTATGTGGTGCTTAGATAATTCAATTTTGATTCATATTATATAGTATTAGTATTTGAATTCAATTTTGAGAGATTATGAGTTAATTTAGGCCATATTGTAATCCCATAAATTTAGAAATCAGTTGAATTAATTTAAACAATTATTTTTTAAATAGAGAAAAAAATGTAATTCTTTAATTTTAGGAATTAGTTAAAATTAAATAAAGAAAGTGGGAGAGAGTGAGGGAGAGTGAGAGAGTGATTACACTTGCAGGTGCTCCTAGCAAGGAACACCTAAGTGCTCCATATGCCGTCTGTCGAAGATATGTCAGAAACCCAAAACAACATATATATATATATATATATATATAGAAAAATGATCAGGTATAAATTATAAATATCGTACTAATGTGCAAACCTGCTGTATCTCAGTACATTTTTATTGTATTTTCGTTAATTTTACTGTACATTAATTTTTGTTATATCTTATTATATTTTTGTTGTATATTTACGAACCTGTTGTATCTTAAAGTTGTATCTTAGTTCATTTTCAAAAAAAATCTTTTGTTTGATCTTTATTTTATAAAATACAGACATATAACTAACATACAATAAAAATGTACTAAGATACAACTAATTCTCATGATTTATACGTAAAAATTATTTGTAGTGGAATAAGTTCATATATATGTATATATATTCAAAATAATGGGTAATCCTAGAGTGTGTATTTAATATTTTTTTAAGTTAAAAGGGGTGTTAACATGTAACTTTTATAAGTAATGGTATTATAGTACTTATATTTAGAATATTTTTGAAAAATAACAAAAAATGTGTACGATTATCAAAATGGAGTGTGCACATAACTGCACCCTTTATCTATTAGGCTTAATATTTATTTTATTAAATTGACATACCAAATTATTATAATTAAATTGTAAAAATGACATATCAATATATCATAATTAATTGATAAAATTAACAAGTAAAATTGTGTGAATAAAATTGTGAAAATGACATATTAAAATATCAAAATTAATTGATGAAATGTACGCCTCGACTTTTCAGAATGAACATGAACCATTCATTTTTTTCTTTTCATAACTAATTGGTGCAAATGGACACATTTTGTACGTATTTTATCGAAGGTTAACTCCTTATCTTCACTAATTTTTCCTACCTCGACATATATATATATATATATATATATATATTCATATTCTTCCTCATCGTTCCTCTATCAATTATGATCATTTTTCATGTTTCAATACTCCTTCGAATATAAATAAAAATGTATTCTTGTGATGTTCATCATCATCAAGTTTCATGATATAGTTTTACACAAATATTTACCGGGATCTGGGAGTCAAAGCGATCAAGAAATCGAAGGTGTCCAAATGAGCAAGTGGTCGTATGCTCAATTGATCCTTTAATATCATCGATGATTGTGAGGCCCCGACCTAAACATCAAAGAAGATATGTGCCTATAGAACGTGAGTAAGCAAACACACACTTAATCAAAAATAATTTCGCTAAATATTTAATTTATCACAATATTTTTTTATCGTAAATTTTGAATGAAACGTCATGTCTTTCATCATACTAGGAAGCATTGTATTATCTGACAAGTATTTTAAATAGAAACTTGATGGCTTTGTTAAGCTTGATATATTGCTTGAGCGAAAACACATAAGTGATATGTGAAATTAGTGTATGTTACTGCATATGACACGATTGTTGAGTATTTAAATGTTGGTGAAGTAATGTCTTATCCATTTTATTGAAATTAAGTATCATACTCCTATTCTGTAACGAAAACATGCGGAGGTCGAAGGCCGAAAATATGATAAGACGTCTATTTCAAGAAGGGGAGGAGCGTGAATTTCTAGAAATGGTGCGTAGTATTGACATCATACATTGAACATGAAAAATTTGTCTACGAAGTTAAAGAAGACAATTTCAACGTAGAAATAAAAAGTCAATGCTAATCGTAGAAGATGTAGCCTCGCTTTATCTTGGATCTGGCATGTATTTTCGGAACACGTAATTCGTGTAATGATATAAATATTCTTGATCGCTATATGATCTTTGTAAATATATCATTGAAGGTGAGTTGCGCCTATAAATTATATGACGAACAATCACACATATAATATGGGGCAATACTGTTAGAAAAATTATTTAAAATAACACTCAAAATAACAAATATATGAGTTTCGGTTTTAAAAGAGTAATCAACACACAAATATATATTATGCAAATTAGAACAAGTATGTAAAATAAATTCGGCAAGAAATGAAAATCTGGCCTGTGAGTCGCGGGGTTGCCGCTGTCCTAAAGTCGTTATTGTCTCCCTACGTGCAGGTGCCGA
>JAOWAN010000047.1:5365319-5375652 GCA_028566635.1 Lobelia cardinalis | reverse complement strand
ACGGCTCTATCGACGAACATCTCTTCTTAACTTGTTTCTTTGGAGTTTAGTGCCTACTCGAAAGGTACTTGTGGATATGTTCGTTCGTATCAGAGAGCTGGGCCTTCGCCCAGGACCCAACCTTGAGGAGGGCATCAAAATTTATTTTTTTCCTTATATGCTTTATATATGTATATGTATATAAAATAAATTAGAAAAAAGATACATCTTTTAATGGGTGTTGAGATTTTTTTTTTCTTCAGTTTTTCCAAATTAGTCAAATCAAATTCCAAAATTATTTTGCCTATTCAACTCTCAAACTTTCTAGTTAAAATGAAAATTGATATTTTAGTAAAACGATCGTTATTTATAATTATTATTTTTTTATTAGTGTATGAGAGTTTGGGTACTATTTTTCCTTATTTTAATTTTTTTTAAATGTATTAACGAGAGCCAATTTTTCTTTTTTATTTTTAGTTGTAAAATCATTTAAATTATGATAAAATTAATAGTTTAAGAAATTTTTATTATTTTTTTATTTACTTTTATAGTATGGCAATTCAAAATACAGGGACACAAATTTATTATTCGCCATATGCCACAAAACACGTTGGAATGGCCTGCCAATACGGCAATGTCTTTTCCACTAAAGCTAGAATATCGGTTAAGTTCTTCATCTCCGCTAAAGGATGAACCTTCATTTGTTTCCTAAAATGTGCATGTATTGTAACTTATCTTTTGAAAGTGGAGCATTGTGAGTGAAGGATAAACAATAAGCTGAACAGAATTGGAAGAAACAAGAAAAGTTTTATTACCATCTGGGTCCGTACCATATACATACACTTACCACTCCTTCCCCCATTCAAATATTCTACAATAACCCCTTCCAGTCCCAGATATGCACACTGACATGCCCACTTGAATTACACCCAATATTATTTACAAGTGAACCAAGGCGACCCTACTCTAAACCCAACAGTGTTTTACTAGTAAACTTCACATATCTGCAGTTAGCTGTGCATACCACTTCTCATGTACACGGCCACTCACAGTGGCCACCACAACCAATACTTTTGCAGCTTCCACCACCCTATCACTTAGAGCCGCAGCTCCGACCTGTCGGAGTGTCGCTTCTACCAGATCTCTGGCTCGTCCTCCGGTACCCCCAAGTACAACGCCCCTTGCAGCCTCGTAGATTGCACGCGACACTCGAATAAATATAGCATCCCCAGCTTGTACGCTTTTCATCAACATTCTTGCTATAACATCCTTCCTTGACTCGGTTTTTCTACCATCACCCGAGCTGTCACAATCTTCAGCAATTTTGCTTATTGTTTCGACTACTTCTTTGATTCCTGCATCTTCATCGGTGTCCAGGAGCTCGGAAAGTTGTTCAACACACCTCGCACCGATGCTTTCCATCTCTTCAGCACTTCCTACCATTTTCTCAATCAGGAGAATCTGCCGTAGAACTAGAACACTGCACAGAGATACATCATTATGATATCCATCTTTGGAGCACACTGACTGACCAACTACTTGTCAAAGATTTGCTGAAGAAATATGAATTTTATCAAATACCTGGTAGCAGTGACAGTGATCTTCTGAAGTTGCGCCTGAACTGCCCTCAGCCTAACAAAGTTGAGCTTCAAAGTTTCGGGTAGCTCCTCTGCTGTCAGACCAGACACCCCACTAACCAACTTTAGCAAACCAAGTCTCACAGCCAAATCGACCTTTTCTCCCTTGCATTCTAGAAATTGTTTCATATAAAATATGGTTTAGTAATCAGATAAAAGTTTGTTACAAGAACTTGACAAATGTTAACCGAGTTGGCGGTAACCTGAAGTTTCTGCTGCATGAACAAAGGAAGGTTGAAATCCACCCAATTTGACAGAGAAGTTTCCACCGGTTCTGAGAGTGGTGGAAGGAAGATGCCTCTCAGAGGAATTTTCCTGTACACTAGTCAAACTTGAAAGAGCCCTTGCATGTTCACTCCATTCCCGATCTTTGTTAGGCCACACGGATGACAGCCACTGGGTAGTCAATGGGAGGGCAGTCAAGGCATCAGATGGAGGCCCATAATGTTTGGCAAAAGCTTTAGCCAGGTACTCTAAACCAGCAGGGCCCTTCAGTAATGGCTCCATAATCTTTATTCGTGCATTACTAATCTCTTGCTTGAGAGTCTGGCGGAATTCGTGCATTTCAAACATTAGCAAATTGTATGTTTGACAAAATCATGAAGATAGGAAGCAATATTGGGAGGTAAAACACACCCTTATCTGCTCCAGAACAAAGCGTAGCCCCTTGATCAATGCTACAACATGCGAATAATTTGAGCCATCTCCATCATGACATATCTCAGCTAGTTCTATCAGTACTTTCTGATGAGCTTCTTTCAGCTTGTTTTCATTAGCCGCAGCTGAGAGCTTCTGCAAACTGACCAATGCAAACTCCATTATCTTCCCTAGATAGTCCATGTCCAGATTACCCGACTTCAGCAACTGAGGAGAAAAGACAACATAACTTAGTACTTAGTAGTGGAAGTACAAACCACCCATCAGAGAAATAAAACCACCAACTAGTTACATAAGTAGCTACATGTGATACCTGATCAAAGATTTCCAAATCAATAGCTTCAGTAATCTCTAGTTTCCAGCTCTCAGGAGCCATCTTACAGAGTTCATCCCTCACTTCCTTCATTAACCCAACAACTCGGTTATAGTCTGGGTTATACTTCTTTATGGCCTCCGTTACACCATCCCAGAAAGCTTTCTCGATTGTTTCTCGTACCTGACACCAGAAATGAAAAAAAACAGAAGTTTCAATACAGCTCAACTGAAATGCCAGCCTGTCAAATTTCATGTACAGTGATACTATAGAACTGCATTTCAGAAAAAGCATTCACCTTGCTAGTATTTTTGTCTTCATGAGCGACGTTGAAACTGTCAGCAAGTGACTGTTGCTGCCCGTGAACAAACTCATTGACTAATATTTCATTCTCAATACCCAACGTCTCACGAGAATCATTAAACTGCCCATCTAAATGGTTATTAGGAGGAGAGAAACCAACAACTCTGATAGGTGGAGAGGAAGCATTATCCTTGAATAAGGAACGAACAACATGGCTAGGTCCTTCATTCGAAGGGCCAGGTGGAGAGGCAGAGGAAGAAGAGCTTGGTGAGAAAATATGTGCAACTGGTGAACCAATCGGGCTACCATTCTCCTTTGCTTGGAAGTATTTCGACCGTGTGTCAGAGAGCGCATTATGCATACGATCTATCCCAGCATCTCCACTGAGGTGCATCACCTTTTCCCTTAATAGTTTCTGATCGTCCGTCACCTGCATGACCAGGATTTTCCAATATGAATCACTACTTGAAAGTACATACAGCCAACCCTTTTCAAACAACTGAAAGGGAGGCCAATCACTGGCTACAAATGAACTGGGAAGAAAACTAAACCTGTTTTTGTATGGCTTTCATGTCATGAGTAAGATCACCAGTATCACCTCCTGCAGTCAGCTTGCATTTTTGCATCATAGAGATTTCAAGCTGGCAAGCGGCTCTCACCAAATCCTCCTCTAATGACTCGGCATCCTTAACCTTCCACACCACAAAACTATTCAGGTAGGAGCACCATGCGGCATCAAAAGCTATAAGCTGAGACCTGAAGGTCAAGCGTCTACACAATGCCGAGTCAGACACTTCGTCCGAACTCCGTACAGGTCCATCTAGTATAATTTTGACCAACAACTCAAACTCTTGAACAAATTTCTTGGCAGATTTGGCTAGAGCACTCTCACGCTCCCCACGCCCACTGAAGACAGCATCAGGATGAGCCAGTATCATGTAGGCACAGAGCACAACTCTTACTTGATACCTTGACAATTTAACAGGAGTTTGGGTAGCTTCTTTAACAGAGGTACACTTCTTTGCATCTCTGCTTTGAATAGATCTCCGTGGTGAGGCCTTCTTACTTGGTGAAACAACTCGCTTAAGAAGGTGATTGATATCATCCTCACCACGGGCACTGGTGGCAGAACCAACGGTCAATGACAGTTTATAGCGGCTCTCAAGCCGGTCAAGTAAAGCTTTTGTAGTCTGAAGGGTAGAGGCTGATTCAATCAGAACTGCAAGTTGCTCAAATGGCAGGGACTTTATGTGCCTCTCAGTGATATTCAGAGCACTGTATGCTTTCGCCAAATCTAAGGTAGTCCCTAGCTTAAGAAACTTCCTCCAGCATCTGTACAGGAATGGAAGTGTTGTACAGAATAAAAAAACAACCATAAAGAAAGCCACAAACAGAAACAACAAGAATAAGTAATTAATAGTAGTAGCGCTTAGAGAAAATATGTACTCCGTATTAAGTATTTACCTTGCTAATTTTCTGGAAAGGCAGTCAGCCTGCTTCTGCATCTTCTTACTCCAATTAGCACCAATAGTATTATTCAGCCTTCCTCTTTGCATTAAATATTCGGCTCTTTGTCTCTTTGCCTATATATCCATAGATTTCACATAAGAAATACACAAATATGATAAAATTGCAATCTAATGAAGAAATGATTACCAAAAGATATCAAACAAACTGTAGAACTGCATACCCTTTGTAGTTTATCTTCCAAACTTTCTCTTAATCTTCTACTCTCAATCTCTCGCTGTTGAGAAACAGACTTGGCAGCTTTTCTTACTTGCAACAGCCTAGCATGTGCTTTCTTCTTGTCTGCCTCCAGCAATCCCAATCGCTTCTTCTCAGCGGCAGCACGCTTTTGATAAATTGCGGCACGCACACGCTCCTTATACTTGCTCTCTCGAGCAATTCTTCTCAAAAGTGATTGAGATGTCCTCTCCTTTAATGTGGCCCTCCTTTGTCTGTAAGCCTTTAGAAGACGCATCCTGTTAGTCTCTGCCTGCTGAACCCGTGATTGGACCTTTGTACCTAGCTCTGCACATTCTTTCTTGACTCGTACTTCTACGCCATTTCTAGCTGCTTGCCGCAACTCATCCAACTTGGCTAGGCGCAACTGAGCTTTTGCGAGAATGCTCAACCTGATCATTTGAAGAACAAAGGTATAAACGACAACAACCACAAATGTAAAGAAGGCCCACCTATTCCGCCAGTTAGCATCAAAGTTGCATAAAAGTACAAAATCCTCAAGACTTGGTGATAGCAGGATATATGTTAATAAAGGGCTCACCAAGTGAGTGCCAACTCCAAACACACAGTCGGTGAGTTCATAGAGTACACACAAAAGAAAACAGCAGGAATCAAGCGGCAAACAGGGAAGGGTAACACTATAAGGTGGAGCTTCTTTCCCTCTTTTAGGGAAGCAAGGCAGCTCAAAAGCTTCATAAGATATACAAAGGAAATCGAAGGCCTAACGAGTGATAGTAGTGCACAAATGGAAAAGGAGGTAATCAGGGGGGATATTAGACAAAAAGAGGCAAAAACAGATTAGCAGCAAGGTTTGAAGAATGACCAATTTATAACATAATTATGCCAAATGACAACCAGATTGTTAAGGGTAAGACTAAACAGTAATGTCCTTGCAGAACATTGGCAAAAGAAAAATACATAAATAACAATACCAAATTTAAAGTATAACATCAAAAAACAAATAAGAACCTTTTCTGCTCAGCAGCCTGGAGCTTCGCCTCAAGACGATGACCAAGGTCTACCTCATGAGAAGCTTGTTGTGGGCTCCTGGGCTTTGGTCGGGCCTTACTTGACAAATGCTCATAAAATTTCTGCATGAATTAAAACAACAAAATATTAAGACTCACAACTACAAGCATTTCAAACTCGAAGTATCCTTCCACTATAATTTACAGGGTAAGATATAGATAGAACAGATGATCCACAGGAGCACCCAAGAGAAAAGTTTAAAATATATATATATATATATATATATATATATATATATATATATATATATATAGAAGCCATAAACACATAGATTTTAATTTTTAAAAATAACTAGAAGTACTTTTTTTTTTTTTTTTTAAGATTCAGTCAGTTGGAAGGTATCATTAACAAAACTATACAAAAGGATCCGAGGGTAAATTAGAAAAAAAAATCATCATCTTCTCGGGCTATGAACCAATAGGCTTCCACCACCATATTACATACAGTAGAAGTACTCGGTTTCATAACGACCGCTCTCCTAACTAAACATCAGATATACAAATCAAGGCAAGTCCACTGCTTAAAGAAAAAAATTCAAATGACTCATCTGCTTAGAATAGGTGTGTCTCGGTGTGAGAGGAAAGTTTTCTTTAAATGGAACGAACAGAACTTTGAACAAGGTACTGAACCAAGTTCAAACAGAAGAGTGACCAACCCCACCTAACTCAATCAACAACAACCTTCGACCAAGAAGCACGCGCGCGCACACACATCCCTCAACATTTGTGTAGTTCAACTGTTCAACCATATGTTTAAATCCCACTCTCAGTTTCAAACAAGAAAACAAAACGTGGCTTAAAGAAGAACAGTATTAGTAATAACCTGAACTGTAAGGGGAAAAAAAAACTTCAAGTTAGTGTCTTTTATTTCCTCCTTTTTAACACCTTCCTTACAACTTCCGCAACTTCCCGAACCCAAACAAGAAAGAACGAATTCCCATAAACAAAACGATTACTAAGTAATAATCTTTATTATTAATCTTTAAAAACACCAAATTATATTATTATAAGATGAAAAAAGAAAGGGACCTGGCGACGAAGATCGGCGTCACGAAGCTTAGCTTCAATTTCCTCGACACTAGCCGGAGAAGAAGCCTTAGTTTCAGAGAGACGTCGCCGGAGCCTAGCCGGCACCGTAGGCGGAGACGCCAATTCCAAACCATCGATCGCCGGAAACTCAAAGGCGATTCCGGCGGCCACCACCTTATCAGTCTCCGGTGAATTCACCCCCACCTCCATCAATCAAAAACCCACAAGTCTGGCTATGAATTTCCCGGTGAATCAATCAAACAGAGTTGACAGTCTTTTCAATCAATTCTGAGAATTAATGAAATTTGAAACGAAAAGTATACTATGAAGCACAAATTTAAACCTAATTATATGTATACACACGTGTATGTATGAAGATGATGATGAGAAAGGTTGTGACGATTTGCGTAATCGGTGAGGGGAGAGAGAGAGAGAGAGATTTTTGTGGGTAGAGAAATGAAAATTCTTTAATATTTTCTTCTTGAAAATGTTAAAGGCGTGTTTGGGTGGATGCGTGTAATTCAAACACTTATTTGGACGACTTTTTTCCATTAATTTTTTGGTACTTAATCCGGAAGGAAAAGGTTTGGCCACGTCATGCCCTACTACTACTTCCAACGGTACTCTCCCTTTCACTCCTCCTCCAAGTTGAAGTAGGAGAATTTTTTAATAATTTTAATTGCGAAATATTTTTTTTTTTGGTCGCCTAGCCTAATATTTTGTAAGAGATTTTCAAATATATTCTAAATTTTTTATTGCGAAATATTTATTTTTGATTATCTATAATATAAAATAGCTCGATTGTTGTGATACTTATTTATCTTATCAATGATCTATTTAGTTACATTATTCTTCCTCTATTTTTTTTAATTTCAAATTATTTTCACATTTTATTCCAATTTCTTTTATATTTTCTTAATTTTTAATTATTATCTATAATTTCAAAAATTTAATTCACGGACAACGGATATATCTAATGTCATGTAAAATGTATTTTAATTTTTTTTATGAAATTCATTTCGCTATAAATAAATACATTACATCATTGTTTTTACTTTTAATTGAAATCGCAATCAAATTAATTACTCAATTTCTTGAAATTTTTAAATTGTAATCATACCAGTTCCCCTTTTTTATGCGGGCAAAAACAGTCGGAGATGAACTTTTCAAAGGCGTATATATATAAAATTAAAAAGTTGATTTTAACATTTTTGGTTAAATTTGACAATTATTTCGGTTTTGATTCAAGTGTTAAGTTTATTTGAGCTAAATTTTAATTTTGAGCGTTAAAATTTTTAAACACGTCTTATAAACAATGGTCAGATTGATTTTTGAATTTTTTAAACTAGAAACTGATCATATATTGATAAATTCGACATGTCGATAAATTCAAGTACAAAGCATACTAATTATAAGTAAATAATAATACAAGATCGACATTATTATTCTTTGAAGTATAAAACATCTAAGAGCAATGAGAGAAATTTTTTTATACCTAAGTTAACACTAACAAAACACAGTGTATATACACTCAAAATATGTATTACACGAGCTTAATTTGGTTCGATTTTGAGGGAATAAAATATTTTCAAAATAGCAACCAAATCAATTTTTTGATTTTCAAACTTTCTAAAATCAAAATTATTTCAAATTTTTAATTCTATTTTTTTTATCGGTTCGATTGGAGATTTTTTTAAATATTTGCTCAGCCCTACCCCATATACATGTCTTCGGATTATGTGAGACACCTATTTGTTATGGTTGGATAAGAATTATTCCAGCCTTTTCACTAGTGTTAGCCGAATAAATATTGGTCCTATCTTAAGTTTTAATATTTTTAAGATTAAAGTTTGAAAAGGAAGTGGAGATTCTGATGGTAAAAAAAAAAATTTTAAAAGAAAAAGAAAAGGAAGTGGAGAGAGTTTATATGCTCGATAATATAATAGTTTTTTTTCTGATTTTTTCATGGGACTTGAGTCATTGACCTCTCGACTATTAGAAAAAATGCCGGAATACTACATGCCTAACTCCCTCTTCTTTTTAATAATGTAAAAGGAAATAAATACTTAACTGTTAATATATAGTAAAATTTTATTTTAAAATTAATTGATAATAAGATAAGCAATTTAAAATATTTTAAATTATTTATACGGTTTATTTGTGCATAATGTGTATTGTGTCTCAATATGACTTCACACGTATAGTTGAGATTGAGGCTTATTATAATGCAGATCTTTTGATCTTATCATGTATCGTTAAGAAAAAATATTGTAGTTCGCTGAACTCGTATACATGAAAAGCATGCTCTGATATCATATTAAAAGTTTGAAAATTGATTGTTTTTAGAAAGTTGAGTTGCAAAGTGATAAGACTATTTTGATTGGTTAAACTTTGGTTCTTTAAGCCAAAGGTACGCAATTGCCATTGCTTAATTCTTTGTGGGATGTCTTCGAGAATATGTCACAGTGGTAAAGGGGAGGGTAGATATGACTCAACACGATAGTATACATGATTTAATTTCTCATAAGGTGGAATGGACTCTGTTACAAATGAGAGTGACCAAAGGGTTAAGAGTCATGGGCTCATTAGCTCTCCACCCTAGCTCTTGGGATGCACATCAATAGATACTATGTTTACATATGGATCCCTACGTCGTTAGATTCCAGTTCAGATTAGGAATAGTCGTACTTGGACCTGCCTTTTACATATCTCTCGTTATTTGGGACCCTATTCACCTCTTTGGGCTTCTCTTGAATCGAGAAATAGGTTTGATTGGCTATCTTTTTGATAGATTGGATATCTATCTAATGCATTCTCCGAAGAATTCACGGCAGTCAAACGGGGGCGTGAATGCGAGATGCCAGCGGAATGATCGGCCGGGCAGAGGCTAGGGCTCCTTGCTTCCCACCGCGCCCTTCCTTGTGTGTCGGAGATATAAAGTGAGTGCACTGGAAAAGAAAAGGGAACTGTGTCGATCTATTCTATGTCGAAGCATTCGAACCCGCGGCTTCCTATTGAAGTGAGTTAACTGATCGTAGAACAGTGGGGAATAAGCTCCTTGAGCAAGTTGGGTTACTACGCTCTCAATGCCCTCTTTGATGTCGGGGAATCGATCTAAAACCCCTTACTCTATTGATGCTAGCGGCACTAAAAGATGCAAGGAATGCTTTCTCCCTTCGCTTCACCCATTCCCCACGAGTCAAGGGGCCGGACGTACTGATATGATAGGGCTTTGATTGGTTTTTTTTTTTTTTTTTTTTTTCTTTTACCTCCTCCACGTTGATCAGGGCAAGGTTGATAGAGGACTCCCAAAATTAGAGTCTATTTTTTTTTTTGGTGGGACAAGACAATAAATTAAGAATGTTAAAGTTGATTAATGTGTAATATTATTGTAATAGAATAAGGGTGATGTTATTTGCACACTCCATATTTGATAAGTTTACACTTTTAATCTGTTTTTTAAAAATATATAAAATACAAATACTATAATACCCTTACTAGTAAAATTTCACACCCTTTTAACTTAAAAAATAAATGTTTAATACACACTCCTATTTTATGATTAACATTTTTTCATTCTTTGGAAAGAACCCTTTGAGCCCCAGCTTGTAGGCTACTTCCATTGTACCCAGTATTCCCAAATC
>JAOWAN010000047.1:5341832-5357863 GCA_028566635.1 Lobelia cardinalis | reverse complement strand
TACTTTAATGCTGGTTAAAGCTTGTCCGACAATAGGAGAGTGATAACACCAGTTATTGGGTATGCCACAAATTATGCGGAGATATGTGAGTGATGTAGACATGATTTGATCCTCCTATGTAACGGGAGTATAATATCCATGGCCCCCTTGATGAGTAAGACTTGAGTAAATGCATGATCGTGCTCGAAAAAGATAATATATGATATTGTGCTCATTCGCTTATCAAGTTTACTTGGAGATGAAGAAACCTAAATTAAACTATAACAAAGATGACACGTTCTATGCCTTGTGTTAAATTGTATATTAGAACAAAAAGATTAATTTAGTTTAGTCACATGTTTCAGTTGCTTTTAGTCCACTGATAACTCTAATTATCTGGGTGACAATGACGTGCTGCTAGGTACCAATCATTGTTTATGTTAATAAATATAATTTATTAATATCTATCTTAATTAGGGGCCATTTGGGTCACATACAGTGAGCATGAAATAAATCGAATATGAATTGAACATTTTGGACCTAAGTTTGACTTTAAGGAGCCTAAAGTGCAAAAAGAAAAAGTTGAAATTCCTAGGGAGTACTCCCTAGGGTGGTCGGCCGCTATAAAGGGTTAAGAACCCCTAGAAGCTTTTCTTTTATGTGTGTGCCTCCTTTTCATATTTTTGAGATAATTGTTCTTCCTAAAATTCATCCAATTCATAATCTATATTGAAAAAAGTTTCTTGACGGTCAAGATCTTCAAGGTCTTTGTTAATTGCTAACACAAATTAACAAGAGGTTGATTTATGGATTGTTCGCGTGGATACCATTGAGAATAGTGGGAGAAATCTTTGCGAATCTGCAGTGGATCTAGAAGCGTTCCTGAATAATTGATTAAACCGTTCGTTCCGTAATTCAAAGGTAATTTTCTTAACACGAATTATGTTCATTCGCATGAATTTTTTGAAAGATTTGGGAATTTAATTTTTATTTTTCGCTGCGTTGGTTCCCCAAAAACTTAACACCACAACCCGTATAGTTATAGCCCAACATTAAATTTATCATCTCAAAACTCAAAGATTAGTTTATCCAAAAGATTTTTGCTAACATTAGATAGTTTTTATTTATTAAATATTACATTGATGTAAGAATTAAAAAATGTATATTTGTAGCAATAAATAACTTTTATGTATTAACAATTTAAAATATTTATGAAGTAATGCATTTATGGGATGATTGAAAAATATAAATAATGGTATTAAATAGACTTAATAAATACTTTTAATAAGTGATTCAAAAATAACAAGGCTTTGGTATTGCTCAAATCACGAATTCAATATATATTAGTATATTGATACGATGATATTATATTATATCATATTACAATTCTAATTTTTTTCCATCTATGTCTTATTTTATTACTTAGTATATCATATGATTTATATTATACAATTACATATTAGTGCATACCAAATTTTGACTGAACATACACAAAATTAAAAAATTTAGAATCATAACAATATTTTTATTTTGAATGATAGAGTGCGATAATACATATGGTTCGATTGGTTGGGTGATAAAAAATAGGATGGGTGAAAAATATAAGTGTACTAGTGAATGGACACGGTGCAAAGAAAAGGATCGACAATTTAACATTTTTAATTTTTAATTTTTTGAGATACAAATAAATACGTAAGTTAAGTTTTGATCTATTAACAATAATTATTAGTATTCATGAATATCAGTAAATAATAATTAATGTAAGAATTAACGAATTGTAAATGTTATATATAAAATGACTGCTTCAGTATTCTTGAACATGACAGTGTGAATACTAAATGAGCATTTGTTTGAGGTGTATTTTTTTTTTACATTTTCACATTTCATTATTTTATCCTATTCTTAATAAACCTTCAAAATAATCAAAATTTAAATTTTAAAAATACATTTAAGAGAGATTTTAAAATACAACATTCAGAAATTAATTTTTTTTAAAAATAATAAAAATAAACAAATAAATAAAACTCAATATTAATTTTCTTTACAATAATTCTAATAATTTTTAAATTCTATGATTAGCTTTTTATTTAATATTTTTGTATTTTTGTATTTTTACATTTTTTAATAATGCTGATAATAATTAAGCTTCAATTATCTTAAGTTTAAGTTTACTAATAGATTTTTTAAAAAATTTCTTGAATTATAATAATTAAATATACTTTCTAAAATTAATTTAACGAAAATCAGCCAAATACACCAATTTCAATTAAAATGAATCTCATTTTCGGCCCAATTCACAGCCCATTATCCAATTCACTATAAAAACAACAAAAGAAACCCTAATTTCTCATTCTAACAGAAAAGAAAAAAAAAATGTCTCCTTCTCTCTTGTCCCTCCGGCAGATTCATGACAGCGCTCCTCACCCCACCGCCTCCATTTCCCCTTTTCAAAACTGAACCAAGTCCAACGCTACCCCATTACTACCGCCAATGCCAACCCGCTATCAAATCCAATGCCTATCGCCAATCAATTTCTCTCTCCCTCCCCTCTCTTTTTTTGTTTCCAATTTCGGATCTAATATCAACAAATGTTTTCTCCTTAAGATCAACTTTTAAATTTTTTTTGCACTTTTGAAACATTTTAAAGACCGAAAATCTCAGCTCAACTCTTTTCTTTTCTATTTTTTATGTATCGGTTTTCAGGTAGGTTTCTCTCTCTCTCTCTCTCTCTCCAGCTTAATAAATGTTTTTTTATTTTTTATGTTTCTATTTTTCATGTATCATAAAACCTTTTTTTGTTCAGAACTTAATTTTTGGATCTAAAACCCTTATTTGGTTGTATTTTTTGTTTTGTAAATTTTTCACCCTACTATCTCCTTCTTTGTTATTGGGTGGGATTTTTTTTTTGTTAGTAATTTTTTTGTAGTTCAGATTCTTTATTTTTTATGTTTCTATTTTTCATGGATCATAAAACATTTTTTTGTTCAGAACTTAAATTTTGGATCTAAAACCCTTATTTGGTTTTTTTTTTTTTTTTTTTTTTTTTTTAAATTTAACCCCCAAAAAAAAAAATTTTTTTTTTTTGGGGGGCTTTTTTTGTTGTTAGTAATTTTTTTGTAGTTAGTAATTTTTTTGTAGTTCAGATTCGTTTGTTTTTGTTGTATATTTTTTTTGTGATTTTTTTGTAATTACTTTTTTTCTATTTTGCTCATCCGTGCAATTTATTTGTAACATTTTGAAGAATAGAAAGTCAATTTGTTTAGACTTCTCTGTGAATGGAAATATATTGTGGAAATTTTTTGAAGTCAGTTTCTAGATTTTTTTTCTTCTCTTTGTTGTCAATTGTCTATCACACTTTTCTTTTGACAGTGAGCGTGCAGAGCCAGTCAGTAAATGTTAGCTTTTTTTGAAATTTGTGTCAAAGTTACTGTTACGAATGTCAACATCAACCGCTCTAATTTATAATATAGATTACTTTCAACTTTTAAGGGGGAGAAAATACTTTTCCATCTTGTTATTTGGTTGAACAAGGGGGAAAGTGTAAAGTTTTGTTTTCACTTGTTTGATAAGAAGTGAAAAGTACAATAATGCATTTAAAATTGTTGAATTGTTTTTTTCACTTTTTTCTTCCACTTTCACTCCATTTGTAGGGGATAATTTTTTTTCAAATAGTATGTATTTTTATTTTTCTTCACTTTTCCATCCCTCTATAGGTGTATTTTATACCCGTATATACAGATTCAATTGTCATTGATTCTCAGCTTATTCTGAGTATTGTATTGTGTTTTAATGTTATTTTCTAATTTTGTGTGATTTCAGTTACGTAGGTGCAATTCAGTTAAAATCCAAGACTTTTAGGGATTAAAGTGCAGAAAGCATGAAATAGTACATCCGCTTTCAGCGCCCAGAGCACCGCCACAGCGGTGGTTTTGGTGCTGCAATGGTGCGAGGTTCTGCAGCCTATTTCAGTTTGCATGCCAAAATATATCGCGTCTTCGAAAATGCTTAAAGTCAAGCCTAAAGCACCAGCCATCACCCGAAGACTTCTAAAAATATTATTTTACAGTTTTTATGTGTTTTTATTAATTATGAATAAAAAAGATATTTTTCCCAAAGGATTAAATATACCATAAGTATTCTAGATCTAGGGTATCTCATATCATTCTCTCAATAGCCTCTTTTCATATATCGTTCTTTACAGTAGACCATCGGAGCGAAGAAGAGATCTCTTTGGGAGCAGCTCTTTACAAATCGTTGTTCTTAGATATTAGAGATTACTATTCATCTATCGATCATCATGTTTTACTCAATTGATTATTGTTATGATATTGATTATTTTTAGTGTTCTTATTATGTCGATAAGAAACTAATTCCATCATTCCTAAAGGGAAGATGAAATCGACGTTCGAAGTTATGTTTGTTTAATTGATTGAATCTGTGAGTATATGGATGAGATTTATTTATGTTTCTTCGATTCGTAATTCGTCCAATAGATTGGCTACCTAGTTGAATTGATTTATTAAACTAGAAGGACACATTTGTCCGTGAACCTTTTTCTTTAAGAACCATGAAAGTATAGTCTTGCAATGTAAAGATCGACAGATCGTTGGACGTTTAGATGATCTAATGAGACCTTGTACACTATGTTAATGAGTCTTAGGATTAATTGTCGATGGGTTCAGAAGAATTTTCATCAGTCGAGATTAATTTAGATGATATTGGACGCACGCTATCACAAGTGGGAGTAGACTAATTTCGTGTTCATGATCAATAAACAATACATATCAGTCATGAGTAAAATTGATTATTCAATATAATGAATAACTAGGAAAAATCAGATCTATAAAAAAAATTTAATTATAAAATTTTAAGTTTATTATTTCGTCGTAGTTAATTAATATTATTTATGAATTCATTAATCTAGACATTGCAATAATCATATTAGTTAGAATAGCTTACCGGATGATTCGACCGCTCTATGTGGGTTTGACGCTATACTTCTCTAAATTATTAAATGCGACACTGTGCATTTGCATTTTTTTAATACAACACCGTCCGTATATGTGTTACCCTTCCATTTTTCACTCCTACAAAAACAATTAAAAAAAATTTACCTCTTTAATTTCTCCTTCTCATTTTTCACCCACTAATTTACTAGAAACAAACACATTAAGGGTTCGTTTGAATAATAGTAAAATATAGGAAATGAAAATAAAAAGTTAATAAAATTTTCTTGCAAAAGAGGCTGTTTGGTTAATGCAGAAAAGTTTTGTAACCAACCAAAAGATTTTTCCGTAAGAATCACTTTCCCAAAAAAATTTCTTACTAAATATTTCCGTTAATCAAACGAATACCAAAAAATTATTTTTCAATCTTTTTACTTTCCTTTCTTCACTTCACTTTCGTTTATCGAAAATCATTTTCTCAATTCATGTAGTCCATATCTGGCAACGTGGTCTTCGATGGAGTGATAGAGTCTCATTGAACAAATATCTGATCCTCAAAATTGATTTGTTCTACCATGGAACTCACTACACCAGATTCCTTCTCCCCAGGTTCAGCGAACACAACGCGAGTTTAGCTCATTCAGAAAATTAACCCGTCCAGGTTCATCCTCCGCCCCGCCCCCAAGCAAACCGTCCTCGTCAACCCTACGCGTAACCCCCAAATTCTCTCTCTCTCCTCTCTCTCTTCGCCCCGGCAATCCTCCCCTCTCCTCTCTCTCTCTCTCTAAAACTCTACTGTCTACCCAAACATATACATTACACTTCACTCTGTAACTATCATTTCCTATACTCGTTGTTGAATTGGTTAGAAAACAATTTAGGGGTTTCGATTTGATCGACTGAATTCAATCTTATGGAAGCATCCAGCTCGACTTCTCGCCGTTCGGTACTCAAACACTTCCACTGTAACTTCTTAAACCGCTGTTTTTGTCACTGTTACTGTTGCTGTTGTTCTTGTACGTAGATTTTTTTTTTCAATTTCAAATTCTCTATCCTAGGGTTAGGGTTCTCGTTTTTTAATTTATGGATATGCCGCACCGCCAACCGGGTCTTTCGCTAGGGTTTTTATCTCACCACCGTACGCAAATCGCCGACGATTCGATCACATTCCAGATCGATTCCAACTTCCGCGACCCTTCCCACCCCGTCCCGGCCATTCCCCTCCAGTTAATGGACAAGCAGACCGAAAGTTGCAGCGAAATTGAGGATAAGGAAGGTAATGATGTTGGGGGCGGAGAGGAAAGAGAAGTCGAGGAGTTCCGAATTTTGGGGCATTCTATGTGTTTGAAGAGGCGGAGGGATAACAATAACACAGAGTCATCGTCTTCTTCATCTTCTTCTAAGCGTGTGAATGTCGAACAACAGGGTCAAAGTGCAGAATCTAGGCGGCAGGCTGTTAGGTCGTGGGGGAATCAGGCACTTCACGTTGCTGACCCGGATGTGTTTGAGATTATGGAGAAAGAGAAGGAAAGACAGTACAAAGGGATTGAATTGATTGCTTCGGAGAATTTTGTTTGTCGTGCTGTCATGGAAGCTTTGGGCAGCCATTTGACTAATAAGTATTCTGAAGGTTTTCCTGGGGCAAGATATTACGGGGGTAACGAGTACATTGATGAGATTGAGAACCTATGTTGCCAACGAGCTTTAGCTGCTTTCGGTCTTGATTCAGAGACCTGGGGTGTAAATGTCCAGCCTTATTCTTGTACATCTGCAAATTTTGCCGTTTACACGGGTTTATTGTTGCCTGGTGATCGGATCATGGGGTTGGATACTCCTTCCGGTGGAAACACTAGTCATGGGTACTATACTCCTAATGGGAGGAAAGTTTCGGGGGCTTCGATTTTCTTTGAAAGTCTTCCATATAAGGTTAATCCACAAACTGGGTGTATAGATTACGACAAGCTCGAGGAAAGAGCAGTTGATTTTCGTCCCAAGATACTTATATGTGGTGGTAGCTCTTATCCTAGGGAGTGGGACTATGCGAAGTTTCGACTGGTTGCTGATAAGTGTGGAGCAGTGTTAATGTGTGATATGGCGCAAATCAGTGGTCTTGTTGCTGCAAAGGTATTTTTTTTCTATCTTTTACTTGTTTATCCTTTGCTTTATTTGTTTATCAATACTTTAGTTGTTTATTTTCATAAATATTTTAAAGTTTGTTATTGTCTTATTATGCGTTTATTGATTGACTGCCAAGTGTTTCCAGATAATTCAAGTTGTTTGCTTGTAAATTTGAAATCTCTGGTGGATTGTGGGTAACTTGCTATGAGCTCTGTTAGATGTGTGCTTGAAATATTTGCTCTTTGTGGTTCTTTAGTTTTGTAATATTTATTTATATGGTGCTTTTTGTTGCTTTTCAGTTTTGATAGTAACTTAGGTTTAGCTTGAAGGACGAGGCCCTTTTTGCTCGGGTCAGCTCTGAAACTTTACTGGTTCTGTTTTTTACTGACATGCTTATTCTCCTAAAAAACATGTGATTCTTTAGTTTTGTAATATTTATTTACATGGTGATTTTTGTTGCTCTTCAGTTTTGATAGTAACTTAGATAGGCTTAGCTTGAAGGACGAAGCCCTTTTTGCTCGGGTCAGCCGTGAAACTTTACTGGCTCTGTTTTTCACTGACATGCTTATTCTCCTCAAAATCTGTGTGATGTCTCATAACCCCTCTACCTATGTATACCACTCGGGTTGCTGCCATTGAGGCTGTACAGGGCTGATCTTTGTATTGGCTTGCAAGAAAGGGGTGATTTGTTATTTCAAAGAAAATGTCTCTGTAAATCTCATGTTTCGCACCTGGTTTATCATACTGTCCACTGAATTTTGGAGAGTACCCTGAACGGGAAGATGGTATATGACATCACAATGTGCAACCCACTAGATATATGCAATGGACGTTACTTGGAATTTGGATAGTGTTTTCTTTTGGTGGTATGTGGTTTCTATACGATGATTGGGTAATATGAGGCAAATTGAAATTGAAAGAGAAAGTGAAGACCACAAAATGGGACTTGCAATAATGTGCAACTGGTTGGGCCCTTCAGCATCATGGTACAAGTTTATCATGGTTTTATTATTTCTGGGCCGTTTTGCGGCGGTGAAGAACATAGAAATGGAAGGGAAAGTGAAGACCACAAAAGGGAATCCGCAATAACATGTAATTGGTTGAGGTCTTCGTCTTATTGATACGAGTTTATCATGAGAAATTTTGCTGGGTTGTTCTTTGCAATGGTGAAGAAGTTGCTTTTGGGTTAAACTGTGGCTATTGATTTATCACTCGATGGATTTATCAAATATTGAGCAGTAAATTGGCTGGACAGATAGCTTCGTATCCTGTTTTCAAACCTCGTGTCACAGCAGTATAATTTGGGAGTTGATGCAGTCAAATCTGCATAACTTCATCACTATTCTACTAGTCGGTGTGAAGTAAAATCCAACTGTGGCTTCTTCTTTTGGGAAGCACAATAGTTGACAAGAATTTATGTCTACTATTTATGTGTCCAATTCATTACATTTCTACATTAGAGAGAGACAATACACATTTTTTATTATGCAATGTATGAAATGTTCTTTTTAAAAATTAAATATGTTCTGATTGCTGTATTGCGACTTTATATCTTGCCTAAAGCGATATTGCATGACGTGTCTGCTACTCGCCACAACTTTATGATTTTTCATGTTATTGTACTCAATAGATCACTCTATTTAATTGATTCGACCCCTGAGTTGGCTGGCCTTATTTTTGTGCACTTTCTTTGTATGACTGGATGTCTTACTATTGGTTGGAATTTTCCATCTTCCCTGTTAATTTTCCCATCACGTGACAAACTGTATGCTGCATCTTGTTTTTTGGGTCTTATTTTCTGTATAGATGTTTCCTTTTTTTGACACTCGTCTGGTTTCTGTTTCACAGGAGTGTGTTAGCCCTTTTGATTTCTGTGACATTGTCACTTCAACCACTCATAAAAGTCTCCGAGGTCCTCGTGGAGGTATCATTTTTTACAGAAAGGGTTCTAAACCAAGGAGGAGAGGGACGCCTCTGAATCAAGGCGATGGAAATGACAGATATGATTTTGAGGAGAAGATCAATTTTGCTGTTTTCCCTGCACTCCAAGGTGGGCCACACAATAATCATATTGCTGCCCTTGCAATAGCATTGAAACAAGTGGCTACTCCCGAGTACAAGGCATATATGCAACAAGTTAAGAAAAATGCTCAGGCCTTTGCTGCTGCTTTATTGCGAAGAAACTGCAGGCTGGTCACGGGTGGCACAGACAATCATTTATTACTTTGGGACCTCAGGAACCTTGGATTGACAGGTATATTCCCTTTCCAAGTTATAGACTATAGTGCACTCGCTACTTTTCTCTTTCCATATGGTACATAAGACCACTAGAACCGTGGCGTGTGCGGAAAATATTATGAAATTGAATAAGGAAATAAAATAGAGTATATGTCCATGATTCGAGTTTCCTCGGCAAAAAAAAAATTGCAAATACAACAATGCCACTTAAAATGTCATGTAATGTATGCTGTCCATCATCAAAACCTCAAATAAAAATTATAATGGGTGTGTTTGCTTGTAAGGTTTTTCGCATAATGTTTGAAAAAAAGTCAAAATACGTTCACGAGTGAAGTTTCAAAAACATAATTTTCTCTCACCTACTTTTTTTGCATATCCCTACCCACCTTTATATCCTATCGACGATCACATCAAATTACAATTAACACTCTTTTTCTCTCCAACACTATCATGTAATTTTTTAAATTTTGAAGGCCAAAATTGTAAAACTCTTATAAAATCAAAACCAACACAAAATACAAATAAAGACAAAAAAAAATTCAAAAACTAACCATCCAAACGGACCCTATAGCTTGCGTAAATTCTGAGTTAGTAGGGGAAGGAGGGAAGTGAAATCCCTCCATTACATGGCCGAACTTGGAAACCAAACGAGTCAAAAGAAAGAGCAAATAGAAATTGAGTTTACATGTATTTTGTGTCCAATGTTGGAGCGAATTTTGTGTTTGAGACGTAGGCGCGGTAATAAATTGTCCTAGTTCTCGATGAAACTCGAAGTTGAATTCAATTTCTGCCAAGTCATTTTTTTGACACCTGCAAAGTCATGCTTGTGAATTTGCAAATAACGAGGAGAATGAGCATTAACAATTGACAAAAAGAATGGGTAGAATATATTGTTAAAAATGATAAGGGTAGAAAGATAAAGGGAAGAGAATATACCTCGAGGCGAGTAGGCAATTAAATTGTGATGTCTCTTTGGGTTGGTATCTAAAGCTATTAAGCAAGTATTTTAATCTTTGTGGAGGGAAATCAATGGAACACGGATGCCCATTGTTTAGCAGCTGCCTTTCCCCTTTTCTAATTTTCAAAACCGCTGCTAGATGCTAGGAATTTGCCCATACTTTTCGGCAATTTTTGTCCTGCCTAGTCAGTAAATGTTCTGTTGTAGCCAAACCAGCCAATTGCACAAAAGCCCACAGATTGATGTCAAATTTACCAATTGCCTCGACCAAACAAAAGCCCATTTTACATGTGAGCTTATCATTGTAATTACAGTTTAGAGAAGGGATAATTTTGGTAAGACCACAAAGGCTTCATTTCATTTGGTCCATGAAATCTCCCTTTTACCCTTAAAAAATTGGAGATGGAAGACGATAATAAAAGTATATTAATAATTAGAAAATGGGTAAAATTGAATTTTAATAATATCAGGTCTCCCATTTTATGTTATTGTAGATAATGAAGCTCCTGCAGTGCTGGACCCTTGTGATGCTTTTTGTTTTTTCATCTCCTGTCAAGCTTCAATTTTGGAACTGTTTCTTAGTACTAACTTAGCAAAAAGACTAGGACAAGAAAGAGATGATGAAAGATAAAACTATGTTACTCACGTGACGGAGAGATCCAATTTAAGTACGATTTATATGCACTCATTTTGTGATGAAAGTTTGCACTGGTGTAGAGGTCTTATCTGACCTCTGTTCTGAAAGTTAATGTCTGATACTTTGCGTAAATCTTTAAAGGATTGGGAGATTTCTGTATCAGTCTCCGTTTCGAGGGGATATCTCCAGATGTTTTATCCTTCTATCCCTGCGTTGGAGGTCCAACTGTTCTTCTTCGTGCTAAATTTTATTGTTTCCTGTGCATGGTATTTATGCCAAGATAGAGACACATGGCTCCCCTTGATTCTGTAGTTTCAATGGGGGAATAGCTGTGAATTTAGTTGTTTCTTAATAGCTTAATAGGATGCCTTTGTGCCGCCAAGTTATCTCATTCCTTAGGCTACTAGTTAAGAATAATCTCTATAGACCATGATTTTGGACTTTGAAAGCAGGGATAAGCTATGCATGTACAAGCTACAGAACTTGATATGGCAATGTTGAATTGCAAGTAGAATATATGTGGATGGCTGCATTAGCCTGATATTTCTTGTTTGATACCACAACTAATTATGCACTTGCCCAGTCCTAATATTTTCTTTTCAGGTCACCTTAGAGTAAATTGTAATTGTAAAGGTAGTATTAGGGTAAGCTACAGAACTTGATACGGCAATGTTGAATTGCAAGTTGAATATATGTGGATGGCTGCATTAGCCTGATATTTCTGGTTTGATACCACAACTAATTATGCACTTGCCTTCTTATGCCCAGTCCTAATATTTTCTTTTCAGGTCACCTTAGAGTAAATTGTAATTGTAAAGGTAGTATTCCATATAGTTTTGGTAATTGTGTGAGTGTGAGCACTTGAATGCCCCCGTGTTTTTTCACTTACACGTGCTTACCTATAACGATAACAGGCCATTTTCCTGACATCTATGTTTCCAACTGTTTTTTGGTGTAGAAATATTCTTACGTTTTCTGTTCTTTTGTAGGTAAAAACTTTGAAAAAGTATGTGAGATGTGTCACATTACTCTAAATAAAATTCCCATTTTTGATGATAATGGAACTATTACTCCAGGAGGTGTGAGGATTGGTAAGTGAGCAGACTGTGACCTTTTCAATTTCTGAACAACAGAATTTTCTGAGTTGGGAAGTGCCCAAAATATATGATGAGCCCCCCGTGTTTATGCCTTCAGGTACTCCTGCTATGACATCAAGAGGTTGCGTAGAGGCTGATTTTGACACAATGGCCGACTTTCTTCTGAGAGCTGCACAAATCACAAATTCGGTGCAGAGGGAACATGGTAAACTGCAGAAGGGGTTTCTGAAAGGTCTTCAGAATAACAAAGATATTATTGAACTGCGCACACGGGTTGAGAATTTTGCCACTCAGTTTGCAATGCCAGGACAAGATGTATAAGGAGGGGTTGCCCGGAACTGTGTATAGCAGCAGTAAGCTTATCTCCATTCTGATCGAATGCGTGTCGCAATTCAATTGGGCGGAAGTAAAACTCAACATCCCGTGAAAATTTCGTTTTGTGGCATATGGTAACAGCTCCAGAATTAGAGCAGTCCGTGCAACCGTACAAAAACAATTTCTGATGATTATAACATTTACTTTATTTTATGGTAATTGTTTGGGTTTTTATATTCTCTTTCGTTATTTTTATCCTCTCTCGACGATGTTCACTTGCACATTTATAAATATAAATATAGACGTGATGTATAAAAGCATGATTTTTGACGAGTGATTTAACCTTTTGGTAACTTCAATAACGCCCTTTTGAAGATTTTAGGTCAATTAAAAATGTTAATGGTACCCTTATTATTATTATTCTTTTTCCATTTTGAGCACGTTTGTTCTCACTAGTATTGGAGTCCATTACCCCGCGACGTTTCTGCAAAAATTCTATTGTTTTTTTTTTTTTTTTTTTTAATTTTTTTTTTCCCTGATAACTGAACTTGTTTATTTATTTATTTGAGAAAAGAATTGCCCATCTCATAGTATTCGATAGACACTCAAACGTAGCATTTGGTAGAATGTAGTACAAGACAAACGTAGGAGTAATATCAAGTGGACTGTCCTGAGGTCTGCCGATGATCCTGAATCAATCAAAGAACTCATTCCAAATGATGAGTTGGTTGTAATAGTAATAAGAAACATGTCTTTTAGCTGCAGCAGAGAACTGAAAAGACATAATAGTACTCCTACATAATGAGGGAAAGGAAAAAAAAGGCAAAGGAAAAAGGAAAGAGGGTAAAAAAAACCAGAGAAGGAGTAGGGGGTGAAGCAGCAGGCAAAATCAAAAGTGAAAAAGCCTACCTTCCCTCTCATCATTCATAATCATACTTCTAGTTCTATTCAACACACCCAAAAACAAAAACAAAAAAACACCATTGCTTTTCACTTCCAACCAAAATATCCGGAAGGAAGAATCAGACATCTCAAAAAGCTTAAAGAAAAAAATAAGAGCGAAGATAGTTTCTTATTTTTAATCTTATTACTTTCTTTATTTCAAATTAAAATACTTCATTCATTTCGATTTAATTATTCATGATAACGATATGTTGTAAGGAAAAAATGTTGCTTTCAAGATAATGAAAACGATACAGAGAGAGTAATTTAATTAATTTGTATATATGTTCAAAACGGGTTTGACTGTGAATCTAAAAAAAATTTGTGCATATGGTTTAAATTTGAGCATTCAAAAAAATGACCAATACTTTCAATCATTTACGTTAAACTCAAAATTTTTGTGTCATTTTTATCCTTTCCTATAACATTTTAAAATATCGTCATCAATTGATGATCACCGCATGTAAATGTCGCGTGACGCTCTGAAACTACCAAATATTTTCTCTTAATACATCCATTTGGTAAGTATTTTGTGTGAGAAAATACATAAGAAACTCTACCAGATCCCCCACTAATAAAAAGCTAGTAAGTTTTTGGGGCATATATCATAGTAGTAAAGTGGAGGATGGATAGAGTGTAGTGTGCAGGGTTCGATTCCCCGTAAGGTGGAATTGACTCTGTTATTAGCAGGAGTGACCTAAGGATTAAGAGCTCTGAACCTATGCATTAACTCTCTACACTGGCTCCTGTGATGCACATTCTGCGATTTAACTCCTCCACATTGATACATGATAGGGTCGGTGGAGAAATGTCGAAATTGCAGTCTCAATCTTTTTTAATAAAAGGCTAGTAAATACTTCCTCTTTAATTCCATTAGTGCAAGAAAAATAATGAGATCAAAGAAAGAAAAAAAGAGAAATGAGAAAAAGAAGGTCGCGACGCCAACTCCATTTCCATAGTTTTCAATCTTCCATTGTGCGTTTTCATTTTTCTCTATTTTAACTCATAAGTTTTATTTTCTTGTTCGTATTTGATTCTAAATGTAAAACTTAATTGTAAACAAAATTTGTAAGAATATAATAAATAACATAAAATTAAAAAAATTTATCATTAATATTTTTAATAATATTTTGATGATTGAATTTTTAGACCCTAAATAAAATAAATATGTCTAGTCGGAAAAAATTAAATGAAAAATAATTTTGAGCTTTATTATAATTTCAGCCAAAACCACGTTTAATGTGAAACAGACCACTATACTTTCTTGCTTTGATTAAACCCTTCTTTTATTTTCTTTTCCCCCAAAACGTTGACTTGGCACTGTGACTTTTTCTAATTATGATAACATTTGTGGATTGTGTTTGAAGGCAGGAGGAGGCATAATCCCTCCATTACCTTTTTCTTTTAAAAACTTTTCGAATGACATGATAAGCATCTTAATTTCCTTCGTGTTGCAAAAGTTAAAATGTGGATTTGGTCAAAATTAATTGTTAATTAAGGGGATCATTTTTATTCATATCTGATTAACTTATTTTAAAATTGATCAAATTTAAAAATAAGGAATTATTAATGAATTTCGAAATTCTTTAGAGACCATTTATGAACTTATAGTTATTTTAAATCATTTTGTTATCAATATAACTTAAAAGAGTAATTTAGTTCGTTCATAAGTTCAAACAGGAAAGAGCTAGTAATCATTCTTAAAAAAAAAAGAGAAAACTTTTAATGAAAAAATAGTACAATAAATAAAAATTACAGAGATCTAAGATATGTAAAGTAACTATGAGAAAAATAATTTAGCATAGTAGCAAGAAGTTGGAGATGAAAATGTTTCTCAAAATTAAGTAGTGTGAAGTAGAGTTATGCAAAAAATTTTGGAAATCGAATCAACCCAATCAAATCAATCAAAAAAAAAAAAAGTTGAATCAAGTAATTGGTTTAATTTTGATTTTGAAAATAGAGATATTGGTTTGATTGCGATTTTAAGGATACTTTATGAAGAAAAAACTAAATCGAACAGAGTGTTACTATGTATATTTCTACTAGGGATACGTATTCTGTTATATATTTTGTATTTAATTTGGAAACTTTAGTTTGGTAGATGCCATTAGTTTGTGTCCTACTTTTTTTTTCAGTAATTTGGGATGAATATGTGACGAGGGTATGCTTGATTTTATATTTTGTGTTATGTATTTCAAACTTCTTACTATCTTGTAATATTTTTTACTAGTAATCGGTAGTTTTTATTTATATAGTGGCAGTTTCTAGTTAAATATTATATAATTTATTTATTAGAAATTTAGCTCAAATAAAAAAAAAATTGATATTTATCGAACCAAATCAATTGAAATCGAAGGTTTGATTTTACATGAGAGTTGGATTAGTGATTTGTGAATTATAGTCCGAAATTGTAAAGTTGATTTGACTGTGATTTCAATCTAATATACGTTAAATTGGACCAAATCGAACCATAAACTTCCTGGTGTGAAGTACTGACTACTCCAACGCTAATCGGTCTAAAGTCAGTTTCCAAAGTGGTAATCCGTTACATATATAAAACCCTATAGGCTATAGCACGAAAATTCGTTAGAAAGCTAACGGATCTCGTCCTCGGGCATTATGCCTAACATACTAGGGGGGTAATGTGGTCTTTCTATTTTAAAAATAAATAAATGAAAATGAGATATATTTATATACAGGGAACTAAATATTCCAAAGCTGCCTTTGCCCGTCTCGTGTAAATATACACGAGATGCCCTATTTCATCTCGTGTAAAACCACACGAGATGATCGTGTGATCT
>JAOWAN010000047.1:5325187-5338171 GCA_028566635.1 Lobelia cardinalis | reverse complement strand
ATTCTTAAGGAAGAACACCGATATTTGCTGATCGTCGTTCTTCGGGTGCAATCTAATCCTAGAGGTGGAACGTCGTATACTTTGCAGCAAATAGTGGGAGCGTTTATCACTTTAAGGACAGTATTTAAACACGAGATTCGCACGTACTTTTCATCTTCAATTCTCAAGTTCCATACCGCTATATATATTTATAGCAAGTTGCAGGACTCCATTTATTCCCACACTCACAAGAATTGAAGTTGGGTTGCAACTTGCAAGTTAGTGCAGTTTGTTGCCAAGCCTAGGCGATGCCATTTTTGGTTTGGATTCGAAAAGTACTACTGCGTGGGTCCCACTTTGCTTTTTTCTTGGCAAAAGAAAATGAGGGGAGGGTGGGGGGTTGGCAAAATATATACTGTGCTTTCAAATCAAAGATTTCAGTTGGATGAATTTGGGGATCATGGGGAGGCTGAAGATAATGGAATTGAATGGGGGATGAAGTAACCATCATCTATCATAAATCTATGAGCAGGTGCAGTGGTGCCAGGGGCTGCACTTGGAATGAAGGACTACGGTTCGATCCCCCGCAACTACGTTGAGAGAGGTTTAAAACCTTAATTCCGGGACCCACCTCGAATAGGATTAGTCGGCCAGTGGCCGGACACTTGGACTTAAACAAAAAAAAAATCTATCATAAATCACAAAGTAGCCGGCCAGGGTTTGTGGAGTCGAGGTGATTGATTGGAAACCAAAAGAGGGAACTCACTGAACAACTTAACTTAATTACTAACCAAAGAAAGTGTTGGGTGTTTCATGGATGGGATGCTGAGGATATGGGAACAACTAATATATTCTAGGATATGCAAAATATGGTTCCACCACTAGCTACACCTTCAATTATACCTCAAGTTGACTTCATGAATTTTATACTCCCTTCAATCCTTTTTCAAGTGTTTTACATATTGACACAAGTAATAATGTATGAACACAAATGATTGTGAGTTGAACGAGTGACCACTATTCATCCTTTCTATAACATTAAAAAGAAAAAAAAGTAGATATTGTTTTTGTAATTTTTTCAAATAGAATACTGAATATTTAAAAGGAAACGAGGGAAAATATATGCCAAGAGGATGCGTGAATGACAATATAGGTCAGTTGAGAGGTGGGTGGGGTGTGCCATCTATTATTTCATTCTCATTTTCAAAAAAAAAAAAATACTCCTAAGTCCTAATATATTTGCCACATTCCATATTGAGGAATCAATTTTCTCTAAAGAATCTATTTGTGTCTTTACATCAATTCTGGGGTGATGCTTATTGGGCCTTCTGGTATGAGACTCTGGCGTAATTGATTAGATCAGTAAGTCAATTTTTAGTGATATAATATGATATTTTATAATAATTAAAGTAAAAAAATAAAAAAAATAATAAAAAATAATAGTAATCCATAAAAAATAAAAAATATTGTAATATACATTTAAAAAATATATATAAAAAAATGAAATATATATTACATTAAATAAATAGATTCACAATTCAAGGGAATCGAAGTATCCGGGGAGAAGTCGCTTTGAGACCCAAAATACATTTCTATCAGTCAGTCATAACATATTACATAACTGTGAGCCACCCCACCACTGAATTGATAATATTTAATTTTTCACAGTGGCAAAGGGGAGGGCGGATAGGGCTCAGCGCGGTAGTGTGCAGGGTTCGATTCCCCGCAAGGTGGAATTGACTCTGTTACAAGCGGGAGTGACCTAAGGGTTAAGAGCCCTGGGCCTATTCGTTAGCTCTCCACCCTGGTTCCTGTGATGCATATCCTGCGATTTACCTCCTCCACGTTGGCTTAGGGCAGGGTCGGTGGTGAGGACTGTCGGATTGCAGTCTCAACCTTTTTTTTTTTTTGATAATATTTAATTTTTTAGATTTCAATTTTTTAATAGGTACGAGTCTTTAGTCCAAATTGTTTCGTGCACACGACACGCGCGACACAGTTAATAATTGTTTGTACAAAAATGTTGCTTACCTTAAAAAAAAAAAATGAAACTAAATGTCAAAAACAATACTAAATAAGAAGTCCTTTTGAGATTGTCGGGTCTAAAACAAATATATACAACATTTTCTCAACACGAAAATATTGATGTTAATATGAAGTGATATGGTACTGTTTAGAATATGAATATGAGATGATATGAGTGATATGAGTTTATGAATTAAAAGATCAAATTACTCTCATGATGTGAAAGGTTTTAATGTGATGTGAGAAGAGAGAATATGATGTGAAAGGTTTGAATGTGAGGAGAAAATTGAGGAAAGAGGAGAGAGAATGTGATGTGAAATGTTTGAATTGATTTGTGAGAGTGTGTAGGTATAGGGGTAATAAATGAAAAGTGTTTGATATTGATATATGATATTGAATGATATTTGAGTGTGATATTGATGATATTAATGATGTTAACGATGTTAGTGATATATGTGATATGTGGTAATGTTAGTTTCGTGATCTGATCCTTTTAGAAACCTCAGAATTCACTTCCTTTCTTGACATAATCATGGTACAGTTGGAAAAATTGGGTTTATTCCAATTTTGAGTAATTATTTAAATGTGTCTCAGCTATTTATTTAATGGAATTATTAAATATTTTTCATCACCAAAGTATGGTAAATATCATAAATTATTAAATTGGTCAAACCCAATTTAGGGTGAATTGGAAAATGTGATTAAAGTGTGCTCCATGGAATGGTTATGTGGGTTTTTAAATGCATTAGAGACAATTGTCCCACATTGATGAAGAGATACTTACCTATGCTCTTTATAAGTAAAGAGATGGTTTATAAGTAAAGAGATGGTTCCCTTATCCAAATCGACAACCACATAGGAAGCTTGAATCCTGTGTGGCCGCATCGTCGCCAAGAGCCATTTGAGCCTTTATAGCATACCTTGCTTCGTTTTAATCTTCGGTTTGATTACAAATCTCCTTTCTATTTCTTTTCATTTTATTTCTCTTCTGATTCTTCTAAATATTTCTAAAACTATTTAATAATTAGAGGAAATTTTTCCAACAGGTACAAGATAGAACACTTACATAAAAAAGGAGGAGTATGTATTTTCTATCTAGTGTAACATTCTTCCACTTTTAGCCTTGTTCTAATTACCAATTTTGTGTTCAACTTTTTCCCTTGTGGTTTCACTTCTAATGGTTACTAGGTTTGCTTCAAGGAAAGATAGGCAGAAGAATATATGTTCCAGTGCAGGTCAAATGATTCTATGAGTCTACCCCAGAACCAAACTGCGATAGATACATTGCCTGATGCGCGCGCGCATGCAGGCACCGAGATCTTTCAACATATGATACATTCATGAATCTACTGAAAATGGCAGCTGATCATCTTCGGAAATGGAGTGATTTGATGTATGCAGCTCGTGCTTATATTAGTCCTTTGATGAACATTAAGAAATCAAATGGGGTTCTTCGGCAATAAAAATCTTATCATTGTCTCTAATCACTTCAATGGAGTCTATTACGGCCCCTCCTTCATCTGCTACTACTGCATTTCTAGCGTCAAATTCAAACTTTTCGCCTGTCAAAACCAGTACACAAATTAAAATAAATTACAAAAATCTAATCAAAATGGTAGTAGTACGTAGTAGCTAGTTGTGAAATGTTAGGTTACCTGCAATGATCTTGAGCTCCATCAGTGAACCGGGTAACCTAATGAGCCTCCCAGCTTCTGTGCAACATTTCTCTCTTCTGACCACAGGGTGTCCTCTGTATATACTAATCCTAGGAAGAGGTCCTTTTGATCTTCCTGCCCCGTCTCTGTTAAGAACTATTTCCTCGTTATCAGGCACTGTGATCCTGTATCCCACCTCTCTATTCTGCAGCACCTCGCTCAAATTCAACGAGGAAAGCTTGTACTTTAGGGTACTGTCATTCACATCAGCACCATTCAACACAAGCAGCTTTACCATGTCTACATGGTTATCTGCAGCTGCTATTTGGGTAGCTGTCGATCCATGGCAATCTTTAGAGTCAACGAGTAATCCGTGTTTTAAGAGTTCTTTCATCACCACTACATCGTTCCTCTTTGCTGCCGTGCATAAAAGATCACCAGCAGTGAAGGGGTCGGAGATGGAAGCCCAGTGGTACAAGATTCGGAATATGGAATGGTGTTTTGCTGATATAGCATCCCACAATGCTGTGTTTCCATCAATGTCTGCCATTAAAATCCAACATTTTAGATCATAACTTTCTAGAAATCCATAAAGATGTGGTTTGAAAGTAGAAACTGTACGATGATTGTTTCTTTTCACCTCTAAGATGCGTGTTGCACGAGTGCTTGAGTAGCACCAACACACATTCTTCATGCCCTTTTGACGCTGCAATGTGCTGATTAATAACCAAAAAAAGACATGGTTAGGATAAATGTCGAACAGATTTGGTTGATCCATTCAGTGAAATATACGATTTTGAGTGAGTTTAAGAAAGCCTACCAAAGGGGTCCTTCCTTTGCAGTCTCCGATGTCGGGGTCTAGCCTAGCCTTGAGAAGTTCATCAAGAAAAGCAGCATTGCCTGTACTTGCAACAGAGAGCAAGTTGATTGACATGTTTGGATCACCATCTTCTTCTCCTCCTCCATCAAGCAATAAGTCCCCAATATTCAGATCCTTTAACCTTTTGTGTTGCTGCAAAATTAGCCTCAGATGATTAGTCTCTTCTGTTTGCCAACTAATTTCGCATGGGACCTATAGCGAGAGAGAAGAGAGCGAGTACTTTTCTCCACTTAGATCATTATCACATTACATATGTTGGAATTTTATAAAATAGATGGCAATGTTAAATGAATAAATGAGTTCATATATATCAATTATGATCAATATCCTATATTGAGGATTAAAAAAACGTTGAAAAACGTTGAAAAAAGTCGAATCGAGTCATTTCAGAACGGAGCGCCATAGCGGAAATCATCTGAGAGCTGAACAAATTTTGGATTCGCAGAAAAAGGGTAATAGCAAAAAATAGGGCTATAGCGAAATTTAGTGCTATAGCGAATATTTTCGGCTATAGCGGTCCGACCAACGACTACATTTTTGAAAATAAAAAGGCACGACGTTTGAGGAAATTCAGCTATAGCGAAAAAAATAGTGCTATAGCATAAAAATACCGCTATAGCGGTATCAGAGGGCTATAGCGAAATTTCCTGAATTTTCAAACTTCAATGGTTGCGTCCTTTGGTTGCAACCATTGGAAAGGGGTACGACTGGGCCTATAAAAGGAGGATTCCAGCAGAACTCTCTTATTTTCTACTCTCATACTCTGCAACTCTCTTAAATTCTTAAGGAAGAATTTCGATATTTACTGATCGTAGTTCTTCGGGTGTTAATCTAATTCTAGAAGTGGAACGTCGTATACCTGACAGCAAATAGTGGGGGCGTTTATCACTTTAAGAAAAATGTTTATACAAGAGATTTGCACATATTTCCATCTTCAATCCCCAAGTTCGAAACCACTTATATAGCAACACATACCTGAAGGAAGTTCTTAAGCATGGCTACATTATCCGGTTGTTTAGCTTGCATTGCTTCAATGAGAGCACTCGTTTTCAGTCTCAAGAGCTGCGACAGAGTCTTGGTTCTGTAAGTGTAACTTTGAGGTCTGCAACAAAGTGCTCCCACTTCTCCAAACATGTCTCCTGATCGGAAAGCCCCAACGACTTGCTCTTTCTCCATATCACATTCAATCATCTCCACCTCTCCCGACACAATTATATAAACGTCATCCGGTGTTTCGTTCTGTATGATCACATCCTCCCGCGGTGGTAGGTATTCAGCCTTCATATCTGCAACCTGGCAGAAAAAAATCATTCGTATATCCGTAAGGCCCTGTTTGGAAGAACTTTAAAATGATTATGACTAGATTGTTTGGTTGATTGATCTATCTGTTGCATGAATGCATCCATTACCAGGAGGAGAAGAATTTCTTTGGAGACTCCTTTGAAAAGATAGACTCTCTCAACTGTAGGCAAAAACAAATGCTGCCTGATGCTTGTGCATATTGTTTTAGGTAGCTGCTCTATCAGTTGCTGTTGATTCAAACTCTCAGCCTTGAATCTCAAGCACATATATGCTAGAATCTGCTCCTTCAGCCTCGGTGGCAGCTGGTTTCTGCTCACAAAATTCGACGCAGCCTCAATGCTATTTCTCTACAAATTTAAACACCCATAAAATCAATTAACCTCATGTAAATGATCAAATTTTTCTTAAAGCCGTGCGTGCTCTATGAAACGTACGGAGTGGATCACTTACGAATTCCATGGTGCGACTAGTTCCTTCCACGACTAAATTGGTCATGTTACCAATAATGTAAGCAGTCAAGCCGAGGTTGAAGAGCATGTAGAAGATTATAAACACCATTTCGGCTGTATTGACTGCATGGAGATCGCCATAGCCAACAGTGGTCATGGTGGTGATGGACCAGTACATTGCAGAAACATATCGGATCCAGAGGCCCGTTTCTTTGAAATCCGGGTTTCCAGCACCGATCCATGTTCTTCCTTCGTGTGGATATAGAACTGCTAGCCAGTAGTAGAGGCAACCAGCACAATGTACCAACAATAAAGTTACCTGTGCCCAAAATCAAAAAAAATAAAATAAAAAAAATGATAATGCAAATTTAATTTACACTGCAAGTATCAGTAGTTATATATAAGATTAGTTAGAGCACAATTAATTTAATTACTTACGCAGAGAAGCCTTGCACATCTGACCCAAAAATAGCTGAATCTTATGTCCTTCTCAAGCCTGCCAATTAGACATGTTTTTTGTTCCTTAATTATTACTAATTAAGTACTCTAGTACTTAATTTTAGTACTAATGATCATAATTAATATATGATTCATATATATATATCGATCTGATGTGATGTGATCATGATCAGTACCTGGTGAAGAATTGCTTGATGCGGCGGAGACGCCAGAAGCGAAGCATACCGAGGACGGTGTAAGAGATGCCGAGTTGATGTTTGCCGGTGAAGGCGAAAGCGATGAGCTCAAATGGTACGGTCGATGCCAAATCCATCAGAAACCATGTTGATAAATACCTGTCAACGTCGTACGTACGTACGGTTTAGGTGTTAACAAAATCATCCATCCGACGTCTGTGTTTAATTTGTTTAGTCATCTCATCATTAGTTTGACAATAGTAGTATATGATCAGTTAAAGTAAAATAATTAAGACCAAATGATTACGTAGTAGTAATTACTAGTAGCTAAAGTAACTAGTACTGATTATTATTTTCCAAAAAAGGATTTGAGCAACTAGAGTTCGGGTGTTTTGATATTTATAATTTTCTAGATTTACTTTTTTTTCTTCTTCTTTCATGAGTTACACCCGAAAGCAGGGTCATAGGGGTAACATGGTATTTAAGATCTTCTTTTTTTTTTTTTTTTTTTAATGTTCATGTGCAAGTCATGTGTTAAATTTCTTAAAACGAATTTGAGTGCGTTTTTGGATTAAAGTATTTGAGTCAAAGTGCCAAACTGCACACTTGGAGGGAAGTCAATATCTGGTGAAACAAACGATTTAAGGTATTTGTATCAGAAATAATCCCAAACTTAGATGATGGAATTCAATGTACTTAAATATATATATATATATATATATATATATATATATACACGGTGTTATTCCGTTATAAACCACAAATATCGTATAAACGTGCAAATAAGATGTATCTCAATATATTTTTGTTGTATCTCAGTTATATTGTTGTTATATCGTACAAAATAACTAAGATATAAACATACAACGAAAATGTAAAAAGATATAACAGAGTTTTATTAAGATATAATAAAATTAAAGAAGATACAATAAAAATGTACTAAAATACAACATATTCACACGTTTGTACGATATTTATAATTTATAGCCGATTATTCTTCTATGTATATTAAAAAATAAAAATTTAGGGGGTTAAATTTACACTCCCATATGTTTGGGACCAGCTGATTAGAATAAAGGAGGGGGTGGTCCCCGTGCAGCTCCATGAGGAAAAACAGGAAAGCACTCAGCAAGTGCACGTTATTATCACAGAACAAAACAATGTTACGATTTTTGGCCCACATTGTGGATCCAATAGGCCTTAGTGCTGTGGTTAGATATGGGCGAAAAGAAAACCGACGAGAGAGATCAGTAGTATGGTTGTATTTTCTGAACGATTTTTCATCTAAATTTTTTGATTTTTGATTTTTCTCTTTCGTTGGTTTCATAATTTTTTTTTTAAAATTTATCTTTCTCTTACTTTTTACTTTAATTATTACAAAAACAAAAAAATCAAATTAATAGATCACTCGTCCAAACACAATCAATACATATCGAATTTGTGATTTGAACATAAATATCATGTAAATGTGGTAGTTTTTGATTTAAAAAAAAAAAAAAAAAAGAAACTCAAAATTTGGGTGGGTATATGTAAATAAATAACTGGACTGGAGGGATGGATTGGTAGCAAGCTGACTGACCTGAGGGAGATTTTCCTTTGGTCACGAACTAAAAGTTGAGTGGTTGGATCAATGTATGCGACGAAAAAAGTGAGGACGATATCGACGGCAAAGAAGAGATCCACGATGTTGTCTGCAATGTATAAACCTCTAGTCGGAGTGGATTTCAGGAACGCAACTTCAAACGGGTATACCCATGCCGAATATACTACCAGTATCACCATCAATGTTTCCCACCACCTGCATTCATTCACTAATTACCATTTATATTCATCAACGTCGTCCTCCTCCATTGAATTGAAGTACGTACCTCTTGTTAATTTAGGAGTATTTATTTGCTACGTACCCTGTTTTAAAATTTACGGAACCAACTTTGCAATTGTGTCTTAAATAATTTACGGAATACAACAGCTAATTTGTTTTAACTTAACGATCGAGATTAATTTCTACAATATTTATGTTTCATTTAAATGACTACCTACCTACCTACCTACCTACCTATATATTATTATTATCTGTGCTTACTGTACATGCTCTATACACATGGTACTACGTACAATAATTAATATATCATTTTTGTTGTTACATCAAAATAACATAAGTTATGCATACTGCTCACATGCAATGGCATCATGTGATGATGAGCTTCCGGTTCTAGAATGAATTAACTTGAAGGTACCGAGCGATATTGTTTTGATCATTTGAGCTCCCACTTAAATTATTAGGAAAGAGAGATATTAATTATTTTTGATAAATTAAAATCAAAGTTTTCGGACATGCACGTGTACGAATGTTTCTAATTTAAACTTCCGATCAAGAAAAAATAAAAATAAAAAACCAATGATTGCTTCTAAAACTACCTTACCAATTGTACCATCATAACGGATTATCGGGGTCAGTGATAGAATGACTAACTTTCTTAAAATTTAATTTAAGGTGTTAGAGAGAGAGAGAGAGAGAGAGAGAGAGAGAGAGAGAGAGAGAGAGAGAGAGAGAGTATTTTATAAAATCTCCAAAAATTTTAAGATGTGAATTAAGGAGATCGAGACACTTTTAATTATATCTATATTGCTCCTCCAATTAATGGTTAGTTAGTAAAGGGGTACCTGTATCTGGAATCCAAAGGGCAGATGATAGTGCCTTTGTTGTGAATGTGAGTTTGATGGTAGTGAGCGGAAGCACCCAGAGGTGGGATTATAAGCTTTGACATATTCCTCAAACTCAAATCTTCGTGATGATCATGAGTACTACCATTACTGCTTCCTGTACTACTACTACTACCCTCTTGATGATGATAATCCGGGCCATGATGTACATGATCATCATCATCTCCCTTCTGATCATCATCATGATGGGGCTGCTGTTTGCTTTTCTGGCCATCATCATGAATATCCCTCCTCCTCATTTTCTTGCTAGCTGCATACAGACTACGGTACGCTGGTAGCTTCTTCACTTCCATCATAAAATACTTGCAGTCTACTCTCTTGTGTATATGAATCTGTTTTGAGAGAGAGAGAGAGAGAGAGAGAGAGAGAGAGAGAGAGAGAGAGAGAGAGAATGAATGAATAAATAAATGAAAATTGAATGAACAAGAGAAGATATATGGGTTGTTGAGGTGTGGTCCTCTTTATTTGTTTTAGGTACTAGCTAGTGGTATATGTACAAGATGGAAGCAAGAAATGATTGGTTGATTAATTGGTGGCTAGCTCTATATATCTACTGGAGAGATCAATCAATATATAAGAGGTGGTGGTGCGCGCAGTAGTCATGTAATTAGTATATAGTAGTACTACTACACTACAGGCAGAGGATCAATCTTGGCAAACTACACACACAGATAGAAACACACAGAGAGATCAGCAACTGACCTGACCTGACCTGCTTTGATTGATATGCTGTCCCTTGGTGATAAGGTCTCCTTCTATATATATGTTGTCTTATGAGTTGCCAATTTATGGGTGGAAACATAAATAAGTGTCCATTATTTTGGCCTTGCATGTCTCCCTCAATAATTTGCCCCATCTCTCTCTCTCTCTCTCTCTCTCTCTCTCTCTCTCTCTCCTAACGTGGAAGTTGAAATTCTTGAGGTGTGCCAAAAACTGAAACAAGTACTCCGTGCTCATGATTCCTTGTGGTAGCAGTAGGTACTGCCCTGGCAGGCAAGCAAGGAAGGAAGGAAGGAAGGATATTGGAACATCGATCCTTACTAGTAATTCCAAAACCAAGAATATGATCAAATTACCAACTAGTACTACTTAATTGTTGATAGCTAATAATTAATTAATTAATGCTAGTATCTAGCTAGCTAGCTAGCTCTGGAAAAAAAAGGTCTTAAGACTCTTAACTAAGAACGTACAGGACATGAATTAATTATTGGACTCTTTTGAGGCATGCATATACACTACTCCCATCGTCCCAAAATGAATACTATTAAAATTTATGTACGTAGGGATTATGAACAATTTGTGACAACTGATTATTTTAGAACGTACGGGAGTAATAATTATTCAGAATTATATGCATGGAGCGTACTGGTGGTACATTAATTCCGTATAGACTTTGAAGTGAACCTGCATGATGGTCGATGGATCATATATATCTTGCTAGAGTATTTGAAAAGTCATCGGAATTTGGAGGAGGAAATTAAAATGGAATAATCACATGAAATACAATTCATTAAAGGTCTCTATCTATCTATCTATCTATCTCTCTCTCTCTCCCTCTCTCTCTCCCTCTCTCTCTCTCTATATATATATATATCTATATAATTAATATAGCCCTCCTTCTCATAGTTTTATTATTTTGTCCGTGACATAGCTAGCTAGAGCAAGGTCAACAAAGTGAGTTTTCATTGAAAGCAACAGTAGACACCAAAAGATCCATGCCATTTAATTACTTACGTGTATAATACGAAGTAATGTGTATATGTTCATACGATATATATATATATATCTATATCTATAATACATAAACAAGTGGTGTCTTACAGTTGGAAACATCAAAATCCAACCAATCTTATCATTTGACTGAACATGTCAAATCAAGAGAAAATAGGTGTGGCTGAATTTTCTTCCCCTTCTCCCGGTACTTCTACAGCCCTACACTTTAACCCTCCCTCTCCCATAAACCTATTACACTTTAACCCTCCCTCTCCTATAATAAACCTATTTCCCTTCTCCCTCCCTCACTTCTCCTCTCCTCATTCACACATCATTATTCTCGAACACGGATCGTATCCTCAGGTACGGGTATACGCTAGTATATATATAGGTGCGCAACTAAAAATTTTATAACCGGGTCCTACATGACAACATTAATTAATTAATTGACACGCACATGTCAACGACTAGAAAAACGGTCAACAAATTAATAAATACTACCACTAATTTTTCGCTAACGAGTGGCACTTGGCGTCAATAATTTATAAATAGGAGTATTACGTAATAATCAAAAAATATAAAATTTTGAAAAAGAATAAAATTTTCAATTTTTAATTAAAGTATTGAAGAAGTAGTAGGATTATGGTTTGAATTTTTTTGAAATGGTAGTGTGTAAGAATAGAATATATAAATTAAAATTTTTAAATTATTTTATGTAATATAAATAGAAAATTACTAAATTATCCATATTTCGGTACGGTAATGGTAATACCGTGGTAATGATATCCATTATCATTACCCTACCAAAAATTTCGGTACGATACGATAATGGTAGGGCAATTTTTCGGTAGAGATTTTTTTATAATTTTTAATATGGTACGATAGGACAATCGATATGATAGAGCAATTGATCATTTTTTTCCACCCCTATATAGTACTACTAGCACAAGCTGCACTCATTTTATCATTAATTATAAAGTACCTATGAACTTAGCATTAAATAAACTGAAAAAAAAAAAAGAGAATATAAAAAATGTTATGTTCGAAAACACTCGTTAATTAATTAGACCCATATATAAATAAATAGTGGTCAGATCAGAAATACGATATTTGGCGATATTTAATTTTAATATTTGATATATAAAGTAAAAAAATACGAGAGAGATAGAAAGAAAATGGTGAAACCTATAATATATATCAAAGAAATTAAATTCATGATCTAAGCATTAGATTTTTTGGAGGTTGAAAGCGGAGTCAAATTTTAATTTATGGAAATGGTGGGGGGGGGGGGGTGGTGGACCAGTCAGAGACCTGGTGGCAATGGCATAGGGCAGCTCAAGCGTCCGTTTCATATTTGTCCCCACCAGACCAAACTAACTACAACGTTGCATTATGATGATGGATGGATGGCAACAACAAATACGCAAAGGATATCTGTCTGCGTTCCCATCATGCATTTTGCATGCATTAATAAATAATAATAATTTATTATTAATAAATACTACTCCCTCCGTTCCGTTTTTATTGTCCACTTTACTTTTGCATAATGTTTAAAAAAAGTAAATTTTGTGGACATGATGAATTGAAAAGTGGGTCCAAATGGAATTTGTGGATGTAAATCA